>JACAXG010000030.1:921854-1136854 GCA_018881555.1 Amblyornis subalaris
GGAAGGAAGGAAGGAAGGAAGGAAGGAAGGAAGGAAGGAAGGAAGGAAGGAAGGAAGGAAGGAAGGAAGGAAGGAAGGAAGGAAGGAAGGAAATAGGGAGGCCAAGTGACTGCCCTGGTCAGGGGGTGAGTGACCAAGGCACATCACAACTGTTCTGCAGCAGCAAGGATGGAGGATCATGTCTCAGATGTCACAGAAAGAGCTGGCTGGACAGAGACACTTGCCTGGACAAGAAAAGGGAGAAGACAGGAAAGAACACAAGGAAGGTGGAAGTGTGAGTGACAGGGCAAATGGGTATGTTGAGAATGATGAAACAAGGAAGCCAAGGAGGTCTGGCTTTTCCCAGCTGAATAGCAAATTGTGAAGGGAAAGAGGGAGGTTCCAAAGGTAGAAACCAAGTGGTGCTGAGAATGGGTAGGAAAGGTAAAGTGGAGAAAACACTGAGAAGAGATTCTAAAGGTGCAAATGCCACTAAGGGACATAACGTGTCCTCCCTCTCAGGACACAGACAGCTTAGTCATGTACAACTACAGGGGAAAGAATAGAAAACGCAGATCCATGGCCACAGAGGCCAAGGAAGGACAAGAAGGGGAGAGAAACTCTGTCCAAGTAACAGAAGTCAGCACAGAAGACAAACATAGCTCAGTGCATCTCACCAACGTTGCCACCAGGACAGAACAAGGGACGCCCGACAGTGCATTCGACTCAGGATCACACCAGCAGAACACCAAACTCCACTCCCAAACCAGCACAACCACCAGAAACTCCTCTTACTTCCTGACCTACTCAACAGCCATGCCTGCAAACAAAGCCTCAGAGCCTCAGGAAAGGACTGTTCAGCCCACACGTTAAAAAAGGGCATAGCAGAGGATTTAATGTATCCCATTCCTTCTCAGTGGCTAAACATTCCCCAGTTACAGCCACCACAGGGCATTTATCTCCATGTTGACCCCTCTGACAAATTATATTTATCTGATAGAAAGCACATGCCTTGAAGAGTTTTATGGAATCACCAGAGCTTCCCATCACCTTGGGGTATCTGYAGAGAGGTTGAAAAAATTAAAGCATCTGTTCAAGAAGTAATATTGCACTCAAGGGAGAGGGCACAGCTGGGGCAACCAAAAATGCAACAAGATTTTACAATTATGTGGCCACATCTGCTGAATTCATTGTGCTCCCTTCACAGAGCCTTTTTGTCTGCTGCCCTTGTCTCTGCAACGGTTTGGTGTGGAGAGATACCTACCAGTGAGGTGGATGAGGCCTTGCTCATCTGAGCCAAGACTCTGGCTTCTCCAAAGGCTGTAGCAAGAATCCACAGGACAGGAAAGAGCAACGGAAGGATGGGTAAGACACCATTCACCTGAAAAAAAACAACCTGTAATCACCAACAAGCACAGGGACAACAAGAAGCCAGAGCCCACACGTGACATCTTTGCCACCACAGTGACAGGATGGGTAAAAGGCCAGGGCAGGAAGGAAGGAAACTGGAAGCAGTGCCAGACAGTGCACACCTTAGTGGGGTTTAATGAAGGAGGCCATGACTCAATCACACCAACTTGCAGCTGTTTTTCCTGCTTAATTTGGCATAAACTCTAACAAGTTTAAAAGCAAAGGATACCATACATTATATATATACATATGCACACACACATATTTGGCAAATGAGAGAGCAAAACAAGTAAAGGGAAGTCTAGGAGGAATGGCCAGGGAAGCTCTGTTATCCTGCTCCGCTGAATGCTCTTGGATCCAGCAAGCACAGGATGGTGTCATAGGATGAATTACATCACTGAGGGAGGGAATCAGTCCTGGTCATGGTCTGGGGAGGAGGTGTAGTGAAGCTCAGAGCTCTCCTTTACCTGCAGCTGAAGGAGAGTGTACTGCCAGGAAGCAATTCCAGGAGCTTGGAAAATGAAGCGCACAGCGTTGGTGATCAGGAATCCAGCCTGCAATTCAGAGATGACACTGTCACCTAACTACTGGTACCTGCAGGGAAGGAGTTTTCAGTGCCTTGTAACATTCTCAGCCCTGGGAAAGTATGAAAAAGATCTTTGATCTGCTGCTGCAGCAGTTCCTCCCTCCACTCTCATGGTTACATGGCTCAGCATCTCTGAATTGCCCAAGGTACACACAGAGTCAGCAGCATGAGTTAGGGCCTGGCCACAACTTCCTGTTGATGGCTGCAAATTCTTCACCTTTACTGACAAAACATGGCTATTTTCAAGGACAAAGGCTTGGAATGAGACCTACCAGCACGATAGGGACGGCGTATTTCAGCATCACTGACTGTACAGTGAACCTCTCATTATCCAGGGCTGTCACAGGCCGTGACAGAGCCATTTCCAGGCACCACCTGAAAAATGGAAAACAGCTCGAGATTTTGGCAACCAAGACTCTAACCCAGCACRTTCCTTGGATATAGACCTCCAGCCTATGCTATGAGGGATGACTGTCAAAAGAGAAGCCAACATCTACAATAAGAGCGTGGCACTTGCCATGGTAAATTTGCAGTGCTGTTGAGCAAACTCCCCAGGTCTCATCGCTTGCTTAACAGGAAGGCAGCAACAAGGACACAGACAAGCTGGGCAGGCACTGGGCACYCCATTTAACCCACCTGACATTATCAATTATTGGGGTCTTCAACACACGGAAGAGACGATAGAGCTGAGGGTTCTGAGGTCCCTTCTTCACCTCTCCCCTTGGGGAAGGTGGTGGTGAGAAGGGTGGAAATAAATCTCCTGGCTCCAGAACTATGTGCTCATCATCCTAGAAAAAAAGTCAGAGAGCCCAAAGRCTTGTGTTTAAGCACATCTGGTTATTTCATGATAATTGGCATTTGGAGTGAAAGTTACAATAAAAACCACCAAAGGTAAATTTCAAGCTTTAAACTTTTTCCAACCTTCTTCAAGGAGTAAAATCTTTGTATAGATCTGTAAGTGATTTGTTAATTTCCTTCTACCCCAGGTATTTTATATTACCTTCTTTTATAATAAATGAGTAGTAAGGAGAAGGTCAAAGCAGACAAACTTTATTTCTGCACATAAAAAGCAGGATAAAGTACAGGGTTTGTATGTCATATTATCCTACTGGATAGATTAACTCCACTTATATTTAGCAGCACATTAGATTTTCCCCTTGACCTGGGAGAGGAGGAAACATGGTACTTTTGTATAACATTAGTGTCTCCTGTCCAGGAGGTTTGGGAACTCATGGAGAAGATGCAGCCTGGCTAAGTATGTATCATCCTTGCCTAGACTAGAATTTCAAGCTATTTTCAAGGTCAGAAGAAATCAAACACTCCAATAATCTGTACACTGAGAATTAGAGTATTAGCAAGAAAATCCTGAAAAATATATTGTTACAGGCCAGGGAAATTAGACAATTAAGTTACCTTAATCCCTCTCAGAGAAGCAAATGACTCCTGGCCTGGCCTCAAAGCAACAACATCTCCTTCTACCAAGAGGCTCACGGGCAGGTTGACAAGATGCCCATCCCTGTAGGCCCAGTGAAGGGACCAGGAAGGGGCATAAGGCATGTGAAGGTCAGGGTACATGGAGTCTGGCCATTTCACCTCTTTGCCAAGTGTATCTGAAAGCACAAAGTGTGAAAGAATGAAGTGGTAACAATTCTGGAGGGGCCAGTCACACATTGATTTACATCCTGTAGTGGCTGTAGGTCCCTCAGTGCTAAGCTCAGCCCATTCCCATGATCTTTCAACACCTTTCTCTTCCTACTTGACAGCTTGTCTCCTCTCTCTCCACCCAGTATTAACAACTAAACAGTCATTTAAAAACCTGTACAATGGAAAAGCCAAAGGCTGTCCTTAAAACTGCCCCACTGAAATGAACTGCCCCCTCAGGTCCCAAAGCCCCCGTTGAGACGATGCTCATGCACAGCAATTTATTTCCTTCTGCTCCATGTTGTGGTACAACCCCACGTATTCCTCCCTCATCATCTGCTGCAAGGCAGATATTTTTATAAGGATCTGAGGATTCGAATTACTCCAAAGCACAGCCATAACAGACGCCCACCTGGTAACACACAGCTTGGAAGCACATGGCCACATGACAGCTCAAAATAACTATTTTACAGGACAGGCATGAGGAGAACACACTTCCCACAGCCTGTTTCTGTGCAACACAGGGGAAGCTTAATTAGGAATGCATGTGATCAGGTTTGGAGAAAAATTCAATGGGAGGAAAACACAAGTGCAAATGGGACAGATGAAGGGGACCTCACCGTTTATCTTATCAACGATGGTTTGAAGTCTCCTCTCCACCTCTCTGCACTTCAGCCTCTCTTGACGCCCTATCATGAGGAGATCCAGGAGGAGCAGGAGGAAGAGTGCCAGTGCATTGACTATCTCAGCACCTTGGCTTCACACAGCAAAACAGGAGAAAGCAGAARGCAGACGAGGTTTGAGTGAATGAGCAGAATACACCGCCACACACTCATAAACACACAACTGCCTGGTTGTTTATTCCTACATCTCACGGATTTATGGCTGAAAAAGAAATGCATGATCACACTTCTGCTTCAGAATAATGACACCAGAGAGTCTGAAAGGACCCATCTCAATTAAAAAATACTTACAAATATGGTCAAGGCATGTATGGCACAGTAACTTCTCCCATGAGCCACTAACTTCTCTGGTGTCAAAATCCTTCCTAATTACGATAATGCCTTAAGAGTTTTAAAGATCTAGGAATGCTATAGAAAAAAAAATTCAGTCTTTCCATAGGACACCCCCTGTGTCTATTAGAAGTAGAATTAACTTGGCTGAAGTCTGTGAAAGGGATTGATAGGGACAAAATTAAAAGTGTGGCTATGCCGATGTCTAGATATCTAGACAGAATGAGGGACAACACTCATGTCAACCACACACAGTAATAAGACCATATAAAACCACCATCCTGCTTCAGTTGAGGAGCACAGGAAGCATTGCTCACCTGCCCTGTGGCTGGCTCCCATAGCAGCACAGCAGCAGCAGCACCGCCAGCAGCATCAGAGACGCACCAGGCCAGTGGAAACACGAGCAGCGGTTACCATGGTACAGAAAACTGCTCCTCCACACCTCCTGCAAAAGGAGAGCAGCAGACAGTCAGCACTCATGGAACACAGAGCCAGACGTTTGGAAAAGCAGAGTGAGAAACGGTGAAGGCAGCAGCTGGTGCTCCAGGGAGAACAGAACTTTGCAAAACCCCTGAACGCGACACAGAGCATCCCGGATCAGTTGTGTCAATCCTACAGCACCAATGGATGCTCAGCTGGTGAGTCTGGGTGAACACTCTCTGCTTTTCTCTTGCCTGGAAGAATGAAAAGGCTTCTGTGCCAGGCTGTCCCATTGTCACTGACCAACCAAGGAACACTTTTAAGCACTGTGCATAAACACTGGCACTTTGTATTCAACACACACGCCAGGCAAACACGGTGGACAAGGGGAGACTGTTAAGCTTGACAGCTCTTTATTTCCACCTGAGATGGACCCCCCGAGCTCACTGCCCTTAGTGGCTCTTGAAGTCCTTAGATCCTGCATAGGAGAAGCTGGAGCTTCAGCATCCAGGAGAGAAGTGCTGACAGAAACACACCCTTAGGTAGATGCCTTGTGTTGTTCCCAAAGACTTCAGCAGTTCTGCACCCAGACACTGTGCAGCAGCACTCTGGGGGTGAATGCAGCCAACTTCTGTTTAATCCTCAGCTTTACTCTGAGAAGGGGAGACTCAGTGCCCAGCCTTGTGCTGTTTGGTGCCTCACCTTCCATGAAGTCACTTTTTTCCGTTCTTTCTGATGCCCCTCCAGCAGTGCTGACAACTGGTCTCTCAGGATCGTGAGGGCTTTCTTTGTGGTTAGGCCCAAACTTGAGGTCATCTCATCCTGAGGTGCCAGAAAAACAAACTGGTTAGTGCTTCCCTATTTTCTTTTTAGGCTTTTTCCTGGTGGCTGACAGAGCACACGACCGTGAATGCCCTGCACTCATCATCGCCAGCCTGATTCTCCATTTTCCTGAAATCATCTTCCCTCCTGTGAACTTTAGACTGCTGGCCAGAATTAGAGCACTTAGATAGTATCAGGTAAACAAACYGGTCCTGACTGTGCTGATAAATACTTTATCAAAGCACAATACCAAGTGATTTCTGTGAAACAAGATCTAATCAGCAGAGGCTGAGGACAATACAAAGGGAGGTTATGCAGGCTTGAACCGGTATCAGCTTGTAGAGACAACAGAATACAGTTACGGCAGAATTTTAATGATATAGGATGAATTTTGCTAACAATAATAACAACTAAGTAGTAGAATATTCACAATTCTAAACAAGAATGGTCGAATTTCCACAACTGCTCGCTACAGATTTTTGAGTCCCACCTCTGTGGCTACTTTGATGCAGAAGCTCCCAGATTTAAGTGCTAGGCTGTGGATCAGTTCAGGAGCAGACGTGACCCCACCATCAACTCCTCCTTTTACAAGAGCAAACACTGGAGTTTTAAGTGCTGAACTGCAAGGGAGGCATTTGGACTTGCAGGAAGCACAGATTTCACAGCACCACAGCAGAGAGGCAGCAGTCCCAAAGGACACATCTCAGGAGTATGCAATCTGGAAAACACTGCCATAAAATGCTGGTAACAACAAAGTGGGGTAAACACTTGCATTTCTGGGGCAGGAACACAAGCACTTTCCTTTCTTTCAAATCAGAGATTGCAGTGAGGTACTGTGGGCACCAGATCACTGACAGTGAATCAACAGGAAAGAGCAGGCAGGGGTCCATGAGTGGGCTACAGCAGGGAACCGGTAAACAAAAGTTCTCCTGGGCACTTCATGTTATAATACAAACACTTGGAGTGTGTACAGCACACAGAATATCCTGCACGTTGGAAAAGTTCAGGTGTATCATACTGCGCGCAGAGTACAGAACTACTGAACACAAACAGGCAGGAAGTTTGTCCCTCCTGCCCCCACCAGTGTGACACAGCCCGGAGCTCAGGCAGAAGCTGCAGCTCTTCCTGCTCTTGTAGCTCTTCCCAGCCCTGCCAAACCCACCGTGGTCTCAAACTGCAGCAGTTCTGCTCCTCAGGAGCTGCTTGCACACACCCAGCTCTGCAAGTGCAGCTTGGCTCCGATCTTTTCTTCCTGTTCCTTAACTGCGTGGTTTCGTGATGAACATTTACTGGAAACTGATCTTGGACTTCGGACTCATTTGCATTGATGGTCCAGTCCAAAACTGCAACGCAGCGTCGAGGAATAGCACATGAATTCTCTTTAAAATACCATCTACCACACACACACACTCCTTACCTAAGAGGGACAACTTGAAACAGCAAATTCTGTCCAGGCAGAGTCCAGCAATGCTGCTTTAGCTGCACTTTTACAGAACTAAAAATAATCCTGCTATAGTTTTCATTCTCTGTGTCAGTTTTAGGAATAGAGGAAGCAGTTCTGTGTTGTTCTTGGAAGCAGCCCAGGTAACATCAGCACAGGACTAAACATAGGAGTCTCTCAAAGACTCCCAGAGGAGAAGATGGCAGTGGAGCTGGCACCAGCCGTGCTGCTGCACCACGGAGTGCTGCAAACGGGAGTGGCTGAGAGCAACACAGAGCAAGGGACAATCAGGTTTCCTTCCTTCTCTTGTCTGGCTGCTGCCTGTTTGGGGCAGAGCAAGGCACCCACAGAAATACTCATCCTCTCCAACATGGGGAAAACAGACAGATAAATAAAATACACAGAATGAAAGGCAGCAAAAGTAAGAGAAACTTGAATCGAAAAGCAAATTGTGCTTAGACACTGAGCTGGTTCCAACGGACACATCACAAGCTGCAGAAGAAATGAGARGAAAGCTGCACTTAATGCCAACATCTAGTACAGTCACACAGTGCCTGGAAACTGCCACAGCACAGCAGGCAGCGAGCACAAAAAGCCAGCAAATCCAGAGGTAATCAAAAAGGTTCCTGAAACACTTGCACATCTGCTCCAGACTTCACASAGGAGTTACTGCAGTACTATCAGTCAAGATAAGGGCAGCTGTAGCAGGTGACAAAGGACAAGTGCAGTGTGGCAGGGCTGGGGAAGAGGAAGGGCAGGGATTGTTAAACACCCATCCTGACACTTAGAACACGGAGTATTTGGCAAAGCAGGCAGAGCCAGTCTGCTAAACAAACACTGTAATAAGGTGAGTGAGGGCTGCTGAGAGGAACTCAGATAACCTGCTGTGGGTGAGCATCAAGGGAAAGAGCCTGGCACCCAAATGAAAGGGACAGGCAAGAAGAGCCACCCTGAGCTCCTGGCAAGAGGCAGCTCTAGGTTTTCGCAACAAGAGCTGCCCTTCTAAGTTGTCAACTGCTAATGAGGCATTTTTCAAATGCCCTGAAGTAAACCTTTGTATATGGCAAACCCAGGCGCTCTGAAGCTGTCCCAGAGGGATCTTTCCAGCCTTTCATCAGCTGCAAGTGCTCTTCCTGCCACAACACAGGAGGTGAGCACCCCAGGGTGAAGAAGCCATTCACAGGAGGTGTCAGTTCATTAATAAAAAACCTCAACATTCTCATCTTTGCTTTGGAAAGTTACATTCAAAGAGAAATCCGCTAATTTTCCGGTCCAAACAAAAACAGCAAGACACCTTCCCACCCAGCTGCCTTAGCATAGGGTTTCCTCTGAARAACAACAAAGAAAGAGTAGACAGTAAATTCCAGGTTACAGTGAAAGCAAACCCCTGATGGGTGTCACGAGGCATTTTAAAAGGCTATGCTTTGCTTTTGCCTGTGCCTAAAGGCAAGAAGTCCTAAGGAGAAAATAAGCAGTTGCTTCCTCCTTTGCCYCGGAGAGCACATGAGCCTCTAAGTGCACTTAGGGCTCCTCTGGAGCTGACCCCTGCCCTGGCCAGCCCAGCCTCAGTGTGAGAGGCACGGCTGGAACCAGGTAAAAATGAGACGATTGCATCCCTCTGCCTTGGGATGACACCAGGGCTCTCAAGAGCTGTGGTCTGAGGGATGGCTGTCAAGGGAAAACAGTGCAGGACATTTCTTTAGTGCGTGTGATTTTATTTCCTAGAGGCAATGAATGTGCTGAGGTGTGGGCTGGATGGGAATATGAAAAAACATGTGAATTTCTCCACTCTTAGTAAATATTCTACATGTTAAATTACTGCTTAGCTTCCTGAAAAYATTAGGGAAAGGGAACCTGGGACAGATCTTGCAAATGCCCGGGTTTAGGAGCTGGTTTGGCTCTTCAGGAAGTAAACAAGAAGCAACTCAGAGGTAGGAGATGAGGAGCCACAGAATCTGTAGACTTTTCTTTGTCTTCTCCTTTCAGTCGACCCTCTGTAATTTGACATGGGTAAATTAGTTGCCAAATACCCAGGAGCTTGTTTAAATCCATAGCTTTGCCTGGTTCATGGCAAATGGGTTCCCTTTGCCTTGCTCAGGGGTTGCAGGAGCATTTTCAGACTGATAGGTAGGAAAAGTGTGGTAATTTTCTGATTTTTCCTCCCACAACTTGAAGTTGTTCCCGAGCAACACCACCTACCCATGTCTGCTTCCTGCAGCCCACCTTCATCCTCATACAAATTCACCACTGAGCTCTCTTCCTAAAATTCCCTTCCTGTTCTTTTACACATAGCACCATTTAAGATTACCCTGAAAGTTTATCAGCTATCTCACATTCTTTGCTATCTGACGAAAAAGAGAGGACTTGCACCTTCCTTCCAGAGGAACAAACAAGCAGAGCTCAGAATGCATACAGAGAAATAGACACAAAATATTAGTATAGTTCAGTCCTCTTATGTTTTCCCACAGCCATTACACATCCACAGTAGCATATTTATTTGTTGTACCAGTAAATGTTGATATAATATGTGCCAAATATTTTTTTTTAATAATACTGGAACATAAATATATTCCTTGCTTTACAGCAAAGTGGGTTGAATCATCCTCCATCCTCTGTGGATTCAGTCTCTTGCAGAATAAGGGCTTCTCACCAAGACTGCTGTACTTGAATGTAACTGCCTTTACAAAGATTGTTTACACAAATAACTGAAGAGAAAACAAAATATTTGCTACAAGTTTCAATTCTCATAGACTGCAGATCCACCCCTCTGATTCAGAGTGGTGGAAAACCCCTGCAAGGCAGTTGTCAGACTGCTTCCCTCTTTCCAGGCTGCACTCACTAGGCTCCTTTTATAACACCTCTACTCAATTGCTTTTCAGATCTGAACAGTTGGAGGTGGGAAACTGGGCAGCAGAATGTTCTTCCTTTTTCTGAGAGCTATTTTGCATTCCTTAGCAAAAAAAGAAGGCAGTTTGTAATTTAACAATGACACTTTGCAGGCGATTAATCTGCTTCAGGGATTACACCTCCTGAAATGTAAGCATTATTCACAGGTTCAAAAACACACAATAAGGAGTAACTCCACCAAACATATTTACATTTAGTACTGTAAGTTGGATTCTTGCTTAGGATAAGTAACAATATGACACAAAGTAGGTTTTTTGGGTCTGATCCAAGAGGATGGCAGATATCATATATGTGACAGCACACAATTTCTTGGGGTAGCATTTCATACAGCAGGCAAGTGCTAGAGAGGGATTTATTCTTGTTCTAAAGCAAATCACACGTCAGGATGCTACAGCTCCTGTACACCTGCAACTGCTGATTTAGTGCTTGCACTGCCTGAAATGGCACATCTCTGTTACAGAGTGACACAGATGGAACCAGCAGAGCCAATGTACTGGTCACTCTGGGCAGAAATTTTCCCTTCTTACCCCATCCTTGGTCCCAATTATGCTTTCTCTCTTTCTTGGTGCTCTCCTGGCTACTTTTCCTAAGATATCTGATCCCTGAGTCCAGGCAAGACTGCTTCTCTAGTGACCCAGGCTACATCAATCATCCCCCCCCGATACATTCCTGCTTCACAGGATGAACTTTTGATTAAGACTCTGGACTGTCAGGACAGCTGGATCTCTAATTCCTTATGCCACCAGTTTTTGCTTCCCCGTGGGAAAATCAGATACTCCTCTATGCCTTAGTTTCTCATCTCTATGATGGGACCCAACTCCCCACCAACTACAGTCATTGTGAAGATTATAAGATTCACCAACCCACCTGAACACTACTGGAAAGCTCAGGAAAAAGAAATATATGTTGATGTCTGCCTGATTCAGGCAGCTCCACCAAGCAGACCACGGCTCTGTGGGGACCACTGCCTTTAAAACTGGCCATGCTGGGAAAGGCACCAGAAGGCACAAGGCACACAGCTATTAAACTTGCTTTAAATGCACCTGACATGAGCTTGGCAGCCACAGCTTAGCTGTTGGTGGTCTGAAATCAAATGAAACAAGCCCAGTCTTCAGCACAGCAGTGCCCAAGTTAATGGACAGAGCAATAGGCAGTAACTGTCTCCTTCCCCCCTCCGCAGCCCCAGGATGAAAGGCAGCCCAGACCTCCCACTGCCCCTGGACAAAAGAGCCCCCCCAGCTGGGTAACTGGGTGCCTGCAGGGGCTCCAGTGTGGATGCTCTGAGGCTCCCCACAGCTCATGACTAATAGGGCCTGCAGATTCCCACTGCAAAGAGACAGAGCTGCAGGAGCAGAAACCTCTGAGATGCGGCCAAAGCCACGCTCAGCAGCTGCCTGAATCACTGCTGCACTTTGCTGGGCACAGAGTCCATTTTAATCCAGGCAACGACATTCACATTTCCTACCCTCCATAAAGCACAGAGTAAGATGCCAACAGGCACAATCAACCTTTGTACACAGGTAATGCAAAGCCCAGCACTTTGCTTCTCCCCTGTAGCAGCCCAGCAGCAGCGAAAGAGGCGGCTGCAACCCAGGAAACAGCCCAGTTTGGAATTGTACATTCCTCAGTCTGTCCCTTTGGTCCTGTTTGCAGCAACAAATCCCCAACCACAGTTACCTGTCCCACCAGGCTGCTGGCAGGATGAGGCAGGGTTTATGCAGTGCTTTGAAGCACTATACAATTATTAAGCTTTAATTACTGTAATTTAGCCAGATGCACTGTTCCTCCAAGTTCAGAGAGCAGCTAGGGGTCCGTATTTATCCTGGCTTCAACCCGCAGCAGTGCTTTATGCCAGTGCAGAGCTTCCTCCAGGGAATGCTAATCCCCTCCCAGAGGCCAGCAATGCTCARAAATCCACAGAACTTCAGCACATCTTTCATCCCCTCGTTAGCTTCCTTCCCATCCCCACTTCTTCAGCTGAAGACTTTGGGGACTAAAACGATGATCCAGCCTGACAGGTGCTCTGCCAGACGGATCTCACAGGGATAAGGAGGTCCAACAGCCACAGATCAAAGCCCATAGAAGGAACAGACAAATTTAAGTCATGAGGCAGAGRGGCAGCAAAGCAGGAGTCAGCAGCTAAAATCCTGTGTGGATCTTCCTGTTGGTTCTGGGGCTAAAACTGCAGTTTAAAACAGTTGCTTTCCCCRTCATCTCCAATAACAAGCTATTCCCTAGCTAAAAGCATCACTCACTGCTTCATGTCCTGCCATAACCTCCTTCCCRAAAACCTCAAAGCTCTTCATGCACCATCACATCAGGCAGGATGCAGGCTGGGGAGGGAGACAGGGAAAGCCATTTTGAAATTAAATGTTAAGGGAGAGGAACTTACTTTGCGACATTTGCCTTGGTGGGGGATCCAGAGATCAGCCTGTTTGAAGAGCATCTGGGCTAAATTCCTGCACCACTTCCCCAGCAACTTGCACTGCTGCTGCTCTCCAAAAACGAGAGAGCAAAGAGGGAGAGAGAGCAAGACTGTGCAGAGCCCAGCGCTGCAGAGAATGAGACAGAAGCAGCAGAGTGAAGCACCAGTCTGCTGATTAATTCAGCCTGTTTCCAGTCACGCTGCAGATCCAGCAAGGAGGCGGCAGAGGGGGGTGGGGGATGAGGGATGGAAAGAGGGGGAGAAAAAAGCAGAGAGAGAAGAAAGTTTGCCCAGGATAGCACCAGATGTCTGTGAGAATGGTTCATTCATCAGATGGAGCCGGCACAGTGAGAATCCCTGGGTTGCCTGCCTGCAGAGCTGCATATGCATGCACAGGAAGGAATGAGGCTGACAGACAGGGGTCTGTGCAAAAGCAGATGGCAAATTAGGTAGGACAAAGTGCTATAAAATATACCAGAGGGGAAGGAACACCTGAGCAGGCATGGAAAAAGACTAAACTGAGACCAAGAGACCCTGGAATACTAACTCCCCCACAGATGACTCCACAGCTTTGGATTCAAGCTCAATTCAAAAATACAAGCATTTGCTGTTTAAATAAGTTGAGACTGTTACAGGTTCAGTCTGAACTGTTCCCTCTCTTTTCTCTTGTTGATAAAGAATGCAGCAAAAGCCCCTCTCAGCATCCAATATTCATCCTGAGCCACACAATCTGAACAAAACATGCACATAAATTCACCATASCCATGCCTGGGGCTCCACGTTTACCTGGGCATGGCACACAGAAGGCACAGGATTAGTGTAGACAGGGAAGGGTTGGGTAGAACAACAATGGGATGAAAAGATGAAGAAAGAATGAGCCTTCTCTCTCATTCTAATCYTTTATAGGAATGTTTTCTTCTCATTGTTGGAGGGATGCACCTTTATAAGTGAGTTTTTATATAGCTCCTACTTCAGTGCTGTCCTAATTCTGTCGGGGGCTTCCCAGTTCTGCAGAGCAATCACTAGAACAACCATTTTCATTCCACATAGAAAGGGGTAAAGGACTGGCCCAACCAAGAACCACCTCRATAGCTTGCCAAAGATTACAGCTGRCTGGTACCAAACAGGACAGGCACTGCAAAGGCTTCCAGTCTCAACCTATTGTGCAGCTCTGAAGACCATGCACACCTCAGGACTCACCTACCCTCCCTGGAAAAGCTCTTCACTCCTTTCCTTTCCTTAGATTCAAGTGCCTCAGTAGGCACAGCCCATATTCTGTGTTTAAAGCCAGAAGTGCAGAGATTAAGTGGTCTCAGTATTTACAATAAACCCAAGGCAGGGTCTGGTTTTCACCTGTGTGTTGGCACTGAGTTACCCATTGGTGTGTAATCTCACAAAGCTCTAAGAGCCAAAGCTGAAGGGAAGCAGACACTTTGTATTTATTTAAYGTAACTTCAGCAGAAGGCAGGGGGAGAAAGAGGCAAAACATCCTTTATCCTTCTGCAGGGCATTTTGTTTCCTAGACAACAATTTTAAACTGCAGAAAACAACGAAACGTCGTAATGGCACAATTTTTCCTTCCAGTTTTCTTGCTAAGTAACTACTCACCTACCCACTTCAACACAAAGGAAAAAGGAGAGAAAAAAGAAAGGATCAACAACAAGATGGGGTAAGAGTGGATAAACTCTCACATAATGTACTTGTAACACCTCTCCTTTATCAGAGTGCTTGCTGATCTGTTTCCCATGGCTTTGTACCTTTTGGAGACTCAAATGAAAGTGAATAAAACAACTTGCTTGTRCAATACCAGAACAATGCTTGTGCCTCGTGCAGTTAGAGGTCCCRACACAACTTCTCCCACCTCAAAACCTCCAGCTTTGGTCATGGACACAAATGGAACTGGATCAAATTGCTTCTTCTTGTTTACCCCACTGCTGAGAGACCTTGCTCTAAAGCGTTCTGTGTAGGGCAGTAATTTGTACTTTGTAGCTTCCTTCTSATATCAACCAGTATCAGAAATGTCATCTGGATATGCATTTGTGCCTTAAATAACAGAATGAAAGAGCAGACAATGAGAACTTGGGATCTGAAGATAAAACTGGGACTTGAAATAAAAGGCTGAGTATAAAGGCAGGGACTGACCTACACAAAATGTGCAGCATAGATGAGAGATGCCTGTGTAAAAAGGATCAGTTTGTGAAAAAGCCCTCGGAAGAAGAGTTGAGGTTTTAGRGAACAGCAGGGAATAAAAACAGAGACACAGTCACTGGCAGGATGAGAAGTGGCGAAGGACTTGGGCTACTTTTCAGTCCAAAGGCAGGACTGCAGCTCTTGTTAGGCAACCTGGAACAGGGACCAACAGRGCTGGAGCTGGAGTGATGTGCAGCACAGCACAGGCTCCCTGAGTACGTTTCCAGGCTCTGGCCAGGAGGCATGGTGCTGTATCCAGGCTGCAGCAATTACACTGGGATAATACAGCTCAGTTGTTATGGGTAACTGTGGAATGGATGATGTCAATAATTTTTAATAGTTGTGTGGCTGCAAGTCCAGCCTACATCTAATGCAATGCAAACTCAGGAGCCTCCCGCCGTCCTGTGGCAATCAGTGCTGCTGTCTCTGTATGTGCTGAGTGGTCTTGGAGCAGAGACTCTGGCACCTTCCACAAGGATTAAACTCACTTCAAAAATACACAGAAAATTAAAAAGTCAGGAGAAGAGGAGAAAGAACAAGATATCAGCACATTTAATTTAAGAAGGTTTTGGCTCTGCTCCTAAAATACTCTCTGCCTTTCTCTGTGGTGTCTGGCTCCTGGCAAAAACTGGAAGGCAGCCTGCATTACACCTGACAAACTCTGATCCTCAGCCATTCCTGACAAGGGAACCTATTAGCCAGCTGGAGCCAGAGGACAAGTCTCTCATCTGAGTGACAGATGTCAGTGCTGCAGCAGTGCTCTGAGCACATCTCCTGCTCCAGGAGTGCTAACTCTTCATCACACACGGATATTGAAGAGATTGCTTTCAAGCAGATTTGGGACTGATGTTTTCACATGGGTTCATTTTATTTTTAGCATTTTAAAATGAACCTAGCACATTGAATTAACTGCTGAGGTTACAAAGCAGGTTAATTTGTTCCCTTATCAGGGTCTATGCATCCAAGTTTTTCACTTTGGGAAGGAAGATGGATTCCAACTTAAAGGGGATGAAACAAAGATCTGCATTATTGAAAAAATGAAAGGAGAAAACTCCTTAATACCAAATAATAATCATAGAATCACAGAATAGTTTGGGTTGGAATGCACCTCACAGATGATCTAGTTCCAACCTCCTCTGCCATGGGGTTGTTAAGCATAAAATCATGGTCTTCCCTCAGAATCCAAACAAAATAAGTTGTAAAATGCAGCTGTATGTATCTGTGGGGTTTTTTTAAATTCCTATTGAAAATAGTGTGCTGATATCTTGCCTTTACTTTTAATCCCCATTCAGAAAGGAGGGAGAAAAAATTTCAGGAAGTCAGGAGAGGAGGTTAGGGCTTGAGAAGACCATGATTCCCCCTGTAATCTCCTTGTCAGGACACTTTCCTAATAGGCTTTTTAAAGGTCTATTACAATACTGTCCATGCTGCTGTCTGTCCAGCAATTTGATATGATTTCCTGCATTGTACAGTGGAGAATGTCACATGAGAAACAGAGAGATGAACCAAAGATAGTGACCTACAGTGAAAGAGTCCTCACTGTGCCCTGCTCTCCTTGGTGCTCTCAGATCCTACGCAGAACACACTCCTGCACAGGGTGGTAACTGCATCATCTCTTAAAATGATCAATACCAGATTAGCCCATGATGTCATTAACAAGAGAATAAGTAGATAATTATCCTCGTTGCAATGTTACCTCCATGGTAATACAGCAATTTGATATAAAGCAACATAGTTCAAACACATCCTCTGAGSACAGCAGCACCAAGAGGCTCAGGCAGGAGCGAGCTCAGAGCTCAGGCCTTCCTGGTCTAGCACAGCTCAGAACAAAAACCCAGCAAAGAAACAGTCGAGTAGGCAAGTGCCACAGCTGGTGTGAAAAATGGACCTTTTACCTTCACTTACACTGCTGTAGTATCTTTTAGAACAGATCTAAGTGAGTCCCTAACAGGTACTTTGCACTAATGAACAAAACCACTTCTTGCTGCTGCAAACAGAACAGCAAGGAAGGGATGCACAGAGAAAACAGAGACAGTCAACAGACCAAAGCTCACAGTGTGGTGGGGAGAGGGACACCAGAGAGGAAAGCCAAGAATGTTCTCTCACCAGAGAGGGCTGAGATCCCAAGTTACCACCAGCAAAACTGGACTCAGACGGTTTCATTGCTTTGGCTTATTTAAAAAATCTCCTCAGTGAATTCAGCCTCTCAAATAAAGTCCAGTTGAGAGGCCAGGGGAATGGAACCCCAGCTCAGAGCTCAAGAGGGACACAGCAGATGTGACAGTGTCCACCTCACCTGTGTTGTTTCGCCGTGGTGCSTCAGTTCCAGCCTGCAAAGGATTTCCCTGCTGACACAGGGATGTGAAGGAGACAGAACTCTCAACTTTGATACTGACCATGGATTATACCATCACATAACAATGCCAAATGGTGAGTCTTGACCCAAAACAATGAAAGATACTTAAAAGGAGTCAACATTTGAATTGGATGTGACTGTCATCAGCAAACCTACCTGACACTTCTCCTTGAGGTCCATGGCTATGCAGTTCTGTAAGCATGTCCAGCAAAAGGAGATTGCTCCTCAGGGGAGAACGTCTCCTAGGTAAAGAAGAGCTTGGCTACATTTACCACATCACCATCTGTGGAAACAGGAGGGGAAGTAGTCAGTCTCCCACATCGCTTCCTTTAGGACAAGAAAGTGATGAAATTCACAAAATTCAAATTACAGGATTGGTCTTTAAAAGGAGAACTAGAGAGCCAAAAGTCCTTCTAATAGTACAGCAACCCACCCTGTAACTCAGAAGTTAAGTTGGCTTAACTCTCCCCAAAAACTGCTATCAGTAGATGAATTAAGTTCCCTGCAGTGCAGAGTAAGAGTATTATTGCAGTCCTGACAGGCTTTTGGGCAAGCCTCCAAAAAAAGGCTGACAAAGCCTGGATTCCACCAGGTGTTGGAGCAAGCTGTCACCCATGGCTATTTGTCTCATTACTCTTATCAACCAGGAGCTTTGTCCAGATAATCTCTAATGGAGCCAGCAGTAATGATTCTTCCATTTGCTGAACATCACATCCAACCTCTGACAAGGCTGTGCTGCTAGGCTGAGCATGGATCTGACCATGAGTCAGTAGGCCAGAAGTCCTAGAAACAATTCCAGGTGACCAGGGATCTAGGCCTTTTCCCTTTTTAGCAAAACTGGGACTCTAACAGAATTGAGGTAGGACGCAGCTCTGGAACTCACACCTTTCTTCTAGCTCACTCTCCTCTTTATCTCCCATGGCACAAATTTGTTCTCCTTTCACAAAATGTCTTTTCTGGTCAAAACAAAGGATCTGCATACATTGCTCCAGAGGACTCTCTTACATATACACACAGCACAATATTATAAGATTATGCTATGATTGTCCTGGGAAAGTCTTTTTGATGGTAATTCTTGGCTCTATTTTTTAATATCACACAGAAACCCAGGGCTTGGACATATCTTTCTCCTAAATCCAAATAAACAAGGAAGCAGCTAGATATGTAAATTAACCCAAACCACCCACACATCTCCTAGATACAACAGGACCGGTCTTTGCCAGCTGGGATTTACTACCCTGGTTTATACAACACTGCCTTCTTCCAAGAAGGATTCTGGAGATCCCATTCTTGTGACTATCACCTACAGCAACCTTCTGACAATGCTGCATCATTTCAAGGAAAACAAAAGGCATCCAAAGCTTACTCAGAAAGCCACTCTGTCCCACTCTGCAGAGTTAGATTTCAGTATTTTCTCTCCTGCAGGCAATCCTGCACCTGCATTGGGGGGGGAAGCAGCAGGCATTCAGTATTCAGAGTGCTGGTTATCAAAGACCTGCCTGCAGAACCACAACCAGCACCTGCAAGTGCCATTTTTTTGGCTGCCGGGCTGGCTGGCATGAGCCACCAGTCTGGACTCTGCCCTACTTTTCTGTTCTGTGACCCTTTCAATGTGCACACAATGAGGGAATAAAGTTATTTTCAGTCACTTCATATCCCTGCCAGGCCAATTARCAACTGCAAAGAGAAGATCAGACAAAGTTACTGGAGCGAAGCTGACAAAGAGCTCCCAGCAAAGGGCTGGGAGTGGGAAGGAGGAAAACTGCCCTTTTGTGTGTTTGCACACAGCAGCTTACAGCCTCAGTGTCTTGCCTTTAATTTGAGAGTRGCTTCACTATAAGGGAAGGCAAGAGCAGATGATTTTAAGGAGAAAATGGTCACTAACAATAAAAGGACTAACATAAATCCATGATTCTTCTTTTCAGTCCYCTCCAACAGAAGATTTATTAGTTGATCTACTGAAAGACTTCTGCACCGTGCTCTCACTTGTTCAAACAAAGCTAAGTGCCTGAATTTCTCTCTGGATCTGGACTTCAAAAGCATCCACAGGGGTGGGAGGGCAGGGGGCTGAGTAGGGAGGCAGCTGGGCAGGTGGCAGGATTTCTGCACTGCCCTCAGTGACATTCTGGCTCTGGCAGCAATCTGAAATGTGATCCTGAATGCAAAACACGCCATTCCTTAAAGTTCACAGTACATCATCCGCATGCTTAGGAACACCACCCTGGAGTCCTTCAGTGCTGGGAAGCAGGAAACACAACCAGGGTGTTAAAAATACAAAGGATTGGTTGGAAAGAGTGAATATTCCTTGTTTAGAGAAATTCAAAAGCTGTTATAATGGACAATATAACAAGATGTAAAAATGTAAAAATAATCAGCTGTGCACACAGCACTGCTTCATCATACATGCTCAGGGCTTCTCCAAAATTTGAACACACTGACCAGCCCAGAAGYGGTTTAATTTTTCTCACATCCCAAATTTAATGTACCAGCAATGATAGATTGCAGACATTTCACACAGAAAAAGCAAGAAGGCACATCTTTCCTGTGCCCATCTGGATACACAGAACAAGGAGAATGTTTAATTTTTCAACATTTAAGAAGGGTTTTCATTTAGAACCAAGAATTCCAAAAACAGCTAATGCCAGACACATTGGGATATCTTAGTATTGGGTTAACYGAAGCTAAAAGCAAAGACAGGCTACAATAATAAACCAACCTTCCTCAATTTCTTTACCTGGACTGGCACTGAAGCCATGTAAGATGTGCTCTGCATGCTTTCTTTCAAATGCAGAATTTATCAAAATAAAACTGCAAGAATTATGTCATTCCAACTAAAAACCTCACATGCATTACAGAGGTCTTGCAAACACTCAGGAAACAGCTTCACACACTGAGGTTGAAGCAGTTAATAAATTCTGGAGGCAGCCTGCAGTTCTGCAGAGTTGKGCATCCACTCACTCCAGCCCCTACAAGGTCCTTGTGTGCTCCTCTCCTAGATTCCTGTTTCAGGGACTCCTGTAATTCCCATCTCCAGACATGTCCCTCGATCATCCCTACCCTGCACCAGGGACTCACCACATTCTGGACCTGTCCTAGTTTTGTGCACTACTATTCCACACTGGAATATCTGCCTCCTTCTGTCCTCCCTGTTCTTATCTTTCTTCTGTCTGCCCAGGCAATTAGTCACGTCGACATGTTACACTCTGCAGGACAGAAATGGAGTGGGGCTGCTTTGCTGGAACATGTTGGAGGGTGTCAAATATTCAGCCGCAGACAATCAGAGATGCCTGAAGCTGTGGTTGCTCTAATCAGACACCACAAGCTCCCAGTGCAGCCAGTTTACCCCTTCCCCTTTCCCAGCACTCTATTCTCCTCAGGATTTTCATGCCTAGAGCAGTTTGTGAAACTTGGGAATGGCTGGATGTGGTGTTCAAGTGTCATCATGTTACATTCAGCCTGAGAAATATTTCTAAATCGTTGGGTAAGAGTAAAACCCAGCGCAGGGTTCACCAAATAATCCAATGSTAACAGCAAGCCAACTGTCTGGAAGTCCTGTATGCCAAACCCAGCCAACGGTTATCCCACGGCTGTAGCGAGAGGTCTGCAATCCACCTTAGGATATCCCTRTTTTATACAAATGAGTGAGTTCACTGCCTGGGTTGCCACATGTGTCTGATACCCAGACCTTTTCAAGCTGGAAAATACATTCCCATTCCCCCAGCTCATTTCTGTTTGGACATGCCCTGAGCAAACAGCAAGTCTTGTAGCTTGATCTGAGCATCAACGWGTGTTTGAAATATCCCTCTGAACAGCAGAAGCAGAACCTTGCAAGGGTCCATTCACCCTTTTCTTTACCAGATCATCTCTGGAATAACAATGTCTTATGCAGCCACCATATTTATATAGGTAAAAAATAATATGGTTCAGATTCTCCCTCGAAATCCAAGGATTTCAAGCTACTTAACAGTATGATGGCAGTGTTGAATTTCAATAAGAAACTATACAGCATGATATATTACTTACAGAACTTATAAAACAACTAGSAAACAGAAAGATCAGGTAATTATAGAACTTATAGACATTTGAAAAGAAAAATGTGTTTCAGAAGCTGCTGTCTTTAGGGAGAAAAATAAATCAACCTAATGATACTATTTTCCCTAAAGTGTTCAATCACTGATGCTTTCATGTTATTTACTGAAAATTCCCAACACAGATTAGTCTATGAAAAATGATGGGGACTGCGAACATCTCTTGCTGCCAAAAGCGAATTCCTCAAGAACAGAAGCCTGATCTGTCACCGAGAATAGAAACACGGGGGAACAGATAATAACCAAAAAAAGCAGCTGCCTTGGAGAAAATGGCTTCAATTTGAGCTGATTGTTTTGATATCAGCAGAACCATACGGTCTTCCTACTCATGAGGAGCTGATGTCTGCCTGATAATTTGCAACATGGGCACATTTGCTGATATATGGCCTTCCAAAGGTGCATCAAGTGATACTGTCAATTGCTTTGAGACACACCGAGAGCACGGAATAATTACAGCAAGGGAGCTGGCAGCCACGATTCTTGGCTTCAGTATCCGTCTGTGAAAAAAGACTTGTCAAAATTTGGGCCAGCTAAACATTCTCTACCTCAATAACCCCAGATTGTAGATAGGAATATGCATATCTGCTTCAGAGGGAGACTGTGAAGTCAATTTATTAGTATCTGTAAAGCGAGATCTTCTGAAATAGTGTTGGATATGTGCTAAGTATTATCAACTCAGTAGCAGTCAAATATCTCATTTGAGCCTGGCTGTGAAGAATCAGGAGTTGATTTCACACWGGCTCTGCTTCCCTTCCTAAATGACAGGAATCAGAGAGAGATCTACACTGAATCATGAACAGGATTAAACTTGAAATGAAGTTTGTCTTCAACTGACAAGGGTGCCTCTTGGAGGTGAAATTACTTTTTGTTTAAACCTTACTTGCTGAAAGTTTTCCAATAAAAAATATCTGGCTCCTTCCTTCTTTCTTCAGCACATTCAGGACTTGCACATTGGACTGTATCAAAAGACAGTCATTGCTCAAAATGAAACCTGAGCAACAAAGAGGGAGAAGGGGAGTAGGGAACGGCTTTGGCACATTTGTAAGAGTCAGACCTTTGGTTTAGCTGCAAGATAAAGATTTATAAAACAAGATGTTCCACAATTGAAAGAACACTTTTACTTTTGTTTTAATTTCATTCTGGTAAGCTGAGAAGCAATTCATCAAAAGAAATATGATCAAAAGGATCATAAAGCTAGTTTAGTCTACCTTACTGTTTCCACAGGGGCTAATACTGTTTCAAATTAAGGTATTGTAAATCTGAAAGATATTTGCTGTGTTCATTTTTCGTTACTTGGTTAAAAAGAAAAAAGAGTATTTGGGCACTAAAGGATTGCTTTATTTTTTCTGCTTCAGGTACTGCCTGCCACAGAAAGACACAGCATGCAGAGAGTCTGGATCAAAGTGAAAAATGCAACAAAAGGCACAATTCTGAAAGGTGGAAGGGCCCCTCTAGCTTCTGCAGAGAGACGAGACATTGTGGCACAATGTCTTGAATAGAAATTTTTACAGCAGATCTATGGAAGAATTCACTGCAAAAGTGACAGCTGTCATTCATCATCATGATATTGGTTATTATGGTAACCAGGATTGTATAACTACCCCCATTTAGAAAGAAATAATCCTGAAATGCTAGAAAACCACAAAAAGACAATGGCCCAAAATAAAATTTAAAAAGCTTGTGCTGTATTTATAGGACCTTCTAACAAAACAGTTTTTGCTGATATACACTGACTCAGAGACAAAAGTGCAGCTTTTTTCCTTAATTCTAGTTTATAAACAAAGGTATTGTATTCACAGTTTATAGTAACTCTAGGCAAAAAACCATTCTTACACCAGTGTTTGCCTTTCGGAGATACCTGACAAGCACCGTGCCCATGGGAAGGTGTTTTCTGGGAGTTCCCCAGAGCAGACTCAGCATCTGAAGGCCATTCAGACCAAGCTCAAACACCCATTCAAAGCACAGCACAGCCCTTATGTAGAAAAGACACTGAGCAGTTCACAGATTGTGTATTTTGCTATTCTCACCACAAGCCCCATGAAAGTTTTATGATGAACACGTGTAGGATGAGCCGCGTCTAGAAATAGGGCAGCGAGCTGCCTCCCTCTCCTGTGACAGGGAAACAGGAGCTCTCCACAGCTCCTTAGGAATTTCCCTCCACTATTCACTCCAACAGCATTCCAGAGATCCAAAGCACCCTATAAAGAGTACAAATGCTCCCATACATTATCAGAGRTGTAACCCAACTAACCCAAAGCAAACTCTGCTCCCACAGGTCTGGGTGCAGGACAATGCTGTCCAAACCCAGGCAGGACACTCTCTTTGGTCAACCCCACCCAAKGACTTGTCTTTTGGCCAATCCAGCTCCCACCCAGCCACAGGGGTACATAAACCCTCCCAACCCACCCTTCTCCAAGACTGTGTCTCTGCCTGGAGCAGGTTGGTCCCTAGGTGCCTGCAGTGGCTTCCAGCACCTGGTTTGGGTAGGACTCTGACAGATCAAGATGTAAACAGAGCTGTAATGTGAAGATTAGAGGACAAAGGTTTGCTTTCTTTCTTCCACCTGCAGTACCAATATTGATTTGTTTTGTGACCGAGGCTAGAAGCACTAATATCTTAATCCTCTCATCAGATAAAAAATGTTGGCAAGGTGTTTATTTAGAAGGTCACGGTTAAGAAGAATATTATGTAGATTTTTTTTATATGCTTGAGTAAAAGATAGGAAATTTGAACCACTCCTCTAAACAACAAAATATATCTTGCATAAAACCAGCAGCATGTAGCTATTTCCATGTATGCCTATATTAGGCAGGCTTCTTGGAAAGTAAATTTAGTTTGCTTGCTAGGTTATTCAAATTTTACTATATCAGAGCAAGCCCTGTAGTTTAATGCAGTACAGCAGCTGTTGAGTAACAGTTTGTTTATATAGAAAYCTGCATTTTTAACTAACCTAAAGTGATGCACAGAGCTCATGTACTACTATTCCATTGTGTATGAGTTGTCTGTTCAACCAGGAACTTTATTTCACAATTTCTGGGGGGAAATAATAGGATTTTAGACAAGCAGGCCTTAGTAGCTTCCTTTTCTGAAAAAATGTGAAAATGTCCACTACTTGGTAGCTGCCTCAGGAAGATGGATGGGTGCTTATGCTCTCTGCTCCTATCTTGGTTACTTTTAAGACTGATAAGACTAACTTAAGGAAGCTCTTCCGAGGCACAAGATTTTTTGTGAAAACTCAGTGAGTGTTAAATATGTAACTAAAACAATATCCACGCCTCTCTACGGGTTTTTCCTTCCTCTCTATCTTCTGGGTAGATAGTATCATATAAGACAAACTTCTGGTGCTTTACGCAATGAGATTTTTAACTGGGATTTTTAGGCTTTTCCTTATCAATAACGGCCTGCGTTATCCTGATAGGAGAAAGCTCCCGAACAGATGAACAAAACGCAAGAAATACATGGATCACAGCCTTTGGAAATAGAACAGGTGGATGTCTGGGGCAAAACAAAGTGTGCCATGAACTTCTGCTGATCAGAACTCTGCCATAAGGCAGGCGCAGGAGTGAAGCGAAATGAACCAAGCGGCCAAGCGGAGGCTGCTATCCCGGCTGGAAGGGTCTGGGCAAACTCCTGAAGGCCAGAATTTGGGACCAGACACTAAACCTTTACGCGGAATATGAAACTGCAGCTGCCCCGAGCGCACCCACAGCTGATGGGCACCCCTTGGCCTGGCTCCGAGCCCGGTGTCCCGGGGGATGCTCTGTGGCGCTGCGAGCCGGAGCCTGTCCCGCAGCTGCGGGAGAAACCCCGCCGGTGCGCAAAGCCGCTAACACGTGTTGGGAGCGCCTTTTGTGTGTCCTTTTCTAATCTCCTCTCCCTCCTAAGCCGCTGGGTAACGCTCCGGCGAGCTGCGGGGAATGGGGCCGCGGGACCCCCGCCGGCGCTGCCTCGGGCCTCCCCCGCCACGACGGGCAGCCTCCAGCCGAGGTGCGGACCCCCGGCCGCGCTCCTCGGCGGGCCGCAGCCCGGCCCTGCCCCGCCGCCCGGCCGCTACTCACCCGCCGCGCCGGGCGCTGCCAGCGGGGCCGCTCGGCCGCCGCGCCGCCGGGGCCGCCATCACGGTGTCTGGCAGGCGGGACGCCCGGCGCCGGGGGCCCGCGGGGGCGCTTCGGGGCCGCCGCAAGAAGCCGCCGCGTGGTTGGTGCGAGCGCGCGCGGCCGCCCGCACGCCGCGCGCTGATTGGCCCGGGCGGGGTGGCGCGCGAAGCYGGGCACCCGCCCTGGCGGCGGGTCGGGACAAGCCGCGAGGGGAGGCTTAGGGGAAAGGGCGGCAGCGCTGAGGGGGCGGCGGGCGGAGTGGAGGCCTCCGGGCAAGGGTCACCCCTACGGTGTTAGGGGGATGGCGCGGGAACGATCGTGAGGGGCAGTGAAGTGACTCTGGGGTGAAGGGAACGCGGGAGGGCAGGGAGAGAGCCCGAGGGCAGCCCGTGGCCCCAGGCTCCATCCCCTTGTCAAGGGCGGGTCGTGGTGGGTGTCCCAGCGAAGGGGATGAAGGAGAAGGGGGGTCCCTGTGCCGGGGCTGTGCTGCTGCAGCAGGAGGTGACACCTGCAAGAGGAGGGTGACACCTGCAGATCTCCCTCTGAAAAGCCACTTCTGCCGTAGAGAACCAACAGACGGGGAGTCTCGGGAGCCATGAGGTGAAGGCACACGCTGGGTGCTAGGTGCACAGGAAACCATGGCAGGGACGAGCACACAAACCTACCAAGCCGGTAATCTTAACATGAAATCTAAGCCTCTGCAGAATCTGGAAAGGAAGTCAGAGGTGTGAGACTGAGATGTCCGACTGCTGTGCCTCTGCCTGCACCCATTTGGGGGTTGACTTCGTAGTGGACTGGGTAAATTGCAAAGATGCGTGTCCATCCGTTCTAATTCTTTTCCTATTCCTGTAATTCATTGCAGAGTTTATCCCAAGTTGTGATGTGGCAGTTCCCATGTGAGATACTTTGTTACAAAATTCATGTTAACTAGCATGCTAAACTACAGATTCCAAAGCCTGGTTCAGTTTTTTTGAATTTTGTATGAAGGGCTTAAGCTCTGCATTGTTTTCCCTGCAGATGCAGTTTAGGATAAGAATGCAGCATTTTGAGAGTGTACTCTATACTCCTTTGAGACAGTACTTCGACAGTACCTGGATACACACAGAGAGCAGGATTCTTTCTACAGGTGTGATTTCAGCTCTTTTAAATACAATTTAAATTTTAGTGAGGAGAATCAAGGCCACAGAATTCCTGGTTTTCCTGAGCTTGTTACTCAGAACAGCTCCCTAGAATCAGTTAAAAACCCCCACAACACCTGAGTGACACTGAAAGTGGTTTTGGTGACTTAGAAGGAAACAAAATGGCAGGTCTGAGGAATTGGTGGTGTAATTTAGAGACAGTACAAGGAAGGGAAAGGAGATAAATGTGCTACTTGAATGGTAATAACACAAAGTCATGAGTTATGCTTAGTGCTGCACAAGCATCTCATTAGTTCCTCTTTAGATTGTCCTACCCCAATAAAATCTACTTAATGAGTTGAAGGTTTTAAATAAAAGGTCAGAGTAAAGATACATCTTGAACAGAGATGTGGAGTCTGGGTTATTTTGCCTCTGATGCTGATTCCCTGTGGATCTTAAACAAGCCCCTAATAAACCCTGTTTTCACTCACAAGTACATTGTGTATAGAATTTCTGTCAAAGAAATGTGCATTTACAAGGGCTGACAGGCTGGACCTTTAACCTGTTTGTGCCTTTATTTCCTCCTTAGTAAACATGATCTAACTGCTTACCTCAGGAACCTCGTGCTTGCAGAGTGTTGAGAATAAATGAAGAACATCAAAAGGCATTATTACAGGAGTGGTTGGAGGAGCAGAAACACCCTTGAATTGGACAGAGGAGCTACAGATTCAGAAATAGGACAGGTACCTAGAGAGCACTTTCCCCATGTATTCTAATAGTGGATGACAAGGGAAAACTCAAGGCAAATGCTGTGAAGCACTCAAGAGGCACTAAACTGGTGTGATTTTTGGACCTGAGAACTTTGCTGTAAAGACCTGTTCTTTAAGGCAGTGCTTAAGTCATTATCCTCTATTTTTTATTGCAGAATTGTGAATTAATGGTAAACAAGGTAATGTTAGTTCTGTATGTTTATAGCATTGTAATACTTTGGTATGGCAAAACCCACAAATCAGTCAATTTTACCTGTAAATTAAGATAATTTCCCATACTTGCTTTAGAAGAGTTCTTAAAACGATTCCTTGAGTGCTTTTGCCCCCATATCCTTGTATTTCTTGGAATTGTTTTGCTGTGTAGAGGCCTCCTATATCATTTTGGTAGGAAGTGAGCTTACAGAAATGAAACAATGCAAACCTATGTGGGTAGGCTGAAAAAGCTTAATTTCATGCTCCCCATGTCTCAGCGCAGGGATCTGCTGGCTCCTCCTGGGGCCACAACATATGGGCAGAGCCAGGGCTCTGTTTGCTGTGAGCTTCCGCCGGGAACAGCTTGTGGAGCCCAGCAGATCCACGGGAACTATTTGACCTCCCTGCATGTGCCTTTCAGTCAGTCCTCACCAGGGTGGCTGCTGCGGGTAGAGCAGACATGAGCATTTCAGTAGGACCACTTTAAAGCAGGTATTGTATGCAAAAAAAAAATAAATCTTTCTTTGCCTTTTTTTTTTGTTAAGCTCTCTGACAACGTGTTGAAGTTGCATTTTAATTAGTATTTGACAAGTAGCATTTCTGGACAGTAGTGCAAAATAATTTACATATAATTAAATCAGTGAGAAAATTTTGTATTGTTTTGAACAGGCAGTTGCTGTTTGTCTTGATTCCCCCACCCCTTTGCACATTTCATGACAGATGCTAAGAAATTACTGTATTTGTAATGTGTGTAGTGATTAAAAGGAATTAAAAGGGGAAGATTGATACAAAAGCTGTCTGAGCCGTAAAAATTAAAAGGAGTAGTTGAGTTGACCAACACCTTTACCAAAGCTGAAGGGAAGATAGTATTTAATTTCATTTTTTCTGAATTACATTACTTCCCAGCTCCTGTCTCTTGCTTAATAAATAAGGGAGTTACACATAATTCAATGTCTAATTATAAAAGTAAGTGAGATGAGATATTCCTCAAAAGAGATTCTTCCTTTTAGTAATAAGCAGCATCTGCTTTGTTTTTCTCCAAACTGAAAGGTAATTGAACTGACAATTCCAAGCTGTCCTGAAAATGACAGATGACTGGATTGGGAGTAGGAAGAAAGCAGAAGTCCTTTTGTACTAAAGAAGGGGAGCTGGCACACTACAGTTGGGTCTGGTTCCCTTTTACAGATTTCTTTCAGAACTTAAGCAGCTCTGGGTAACCCCAGCCAACTGATTTTGTTTAATTTCTTAATATCAGTGACAGCTATTTCAGGTCCCAGGTAGAACAGCCTTTCCTACATTGTCATTTTTGTAAATCTTATAATTTCTTCTTTGTGACCATAGAAACACAGGTGGTATGGAAAAGAATCTGCTTTTGTTACACTCAGCTTGAGTGTAAGAGTCATGGGTTTGGTTTGGACCTTTTTTCTGCTAGTTTTGAGGCTAAGTTTTCTTGTCTCCTGGTCTGTAAAAGTCAGAACAGCCCCTGTTAGTCTCACATGGTGATTAAGCTGCTTCACAAGTGCTCTTGAGATCTGTAATGAGTAAAATTGTGAAGCTGTTTTGACAGATCAGCTGTTCTGTCTGGGTCACAAGCACCAACACTTATTTATTGCACTTGGGCAGATTTACAGAGACAGACAGTTGTGATAACAGTTCAGAGTGTGCGTGAGAAGTCAGGGCAGAGCATGAGGAGGGTTTCAGCTGCCTGATGGTTACAGCAAGGCTCAGAAGTTAAAAACTATCAATTCTGTTCCTAATGCTGTTGAACACTGGTGTTAGTTTATTGTATGGCTTTGGGCAAGCCCTCTGCCTCTGTTTCCCTGTTTGCAGAATATGGAAATTTATATGTTTATATGTGTACACATCTATTCTCTGTTATCATACATCTATTCTATCCCTTTGATATTGTTGCCTTTAGCTGTAAATCAAAATGAAACCAACTAGTTACCCAATTCATTCATGGGTGACATTCATTATCTTGCTCTCTACAGAACAGACACAGAAAACACATTTGGACAGGGTTTTTTCCTTAGCTTTGCTGTCTGATTCCCTAATTAGTCCTGTCACACAGTGTTCCAAATATGGGCATGTGGGGAAATCCTATAGACCAGAAACCTAAATCTTGAATTAAGGTTTTAGAGAAACTCTAGTAATACCAGTTAAGTCTTGGGCCAAGCTTGCTTGGTGTCCTTTTTAATATGTGGTGACAAAGGAAGTGAATCTTTTTCCTATTCTGTCTGTATGTGGTACCTGCAGCTCTGTTCCACATGGCCTGACTTCAGAACCTCAGTGTTAGGTTTTTTCAAGGTGTTTAGTATCTTGATGGATCAGGTAATATTTGTTGCTCTTTGGTTGCATCAGGAATGTTTGAAGCAACTTCCACTCCAAACCAGACCCAAATATCTAGTAAGTGGAATAGTTTTACATTTTTTGGCTAATGTCCCTGGTTTAATTATCATGCTGAGGCCAACATGAGCTGATGTGAGAAGAAAAAGGCAAGGTAATTTTCATGCAATAAATCTCAACAGTCCCATTCCCAGCATTCCCAATTCCCTCCTGGCTGTGCCTGCATTCCTGGCATTCCCCCCTTTGCCGCACCCACTGTATCCCTGTGCATCTCAGACAGAGGTGAATATCCAGGCAGTCCCCCCACCAGCTGTCAGAGCAGTCTGGTGGCAGTAAATTTCCAGCTTCGAAGAAAATTGATCGGGGCTTGTCTCCATCTATTCCACATTCCCCATGGCAGAATGTCTGATTTGCTATGGGTTCATACCTCAGGCTGCTTAGATACAACTTCTATACAACACATATAGTGTTACCCTATACAAACTGCAGCAGTACAATGCAGAATCACAGTGTGAAATCTTGAGCATCTTCAGATGTGCTGAGCCAGTCAGGGGTTTACTTTAAAAAAAAAAATCACTCCAATTCTTTTAAAGCAAAAAATGCATCACAGGAAGAAAGGTGCATGTTAGCGATGTATTTTATTACAGTTATTGTGCCAGATGCCTTTAAAAAAAAACATTGCAACAAACACAAAGTTTCTTAAATTGTCAATAGTGTATTGTAGTTCATGATGATCACAGATCCTCATGCCTGAGGAGAACAGAGTTAGGAACATGGCATTAATATGAGTATTCCAAGCAGCAATTTTAAACCTTGAGTGGCTGTTTGACCCATTTTAACAAATATCCCTCTGATCTATTGATAGCAAAACCCATACATTTATTTCCTTCTGAGATGGGAGAGTTTTCCCTCTGAGAAGCTCTGAGAAGTTTAAAAAGGTATCCAAAAGAAATGTCAGACACAAAGATCTTTCTTATCTTCTTAAAATACTCAGAGCTAATCTTGGATTATATTTTATCACCATGAACTGTCATAGAAAATTCAAGCTATTCCTAGACTGCAAAAAAAAAAAATTGAAATGGAACTTTTAGCAAAACAATGTCTCTTGCATTTTTCACCCTTGCTCACAGCTATGTCAGGATTTTGGCTTTTGCTGTAGCAAAGCTACACAGTATTGCACAGTTAGTTGTGTGTTTCTATAAAGTATTAACTTGTTTGCAAGCTGGGGGAACGTTCTACAGGAATTGGTTTGCAAGCAGGTACATCTCAGCAGCTCCTCAGTCAGGACTATCTCTGTAACACTCTAATCTCTGCTATTTCTGAAATTTGTTGCTTGTTTGATTTTCTAGGACTGCTCTTTTACAGTCAGGCAGCTGCAGCCCCAGAAAGTAGCTGTCATTCAACTGGCAGCTGTTGGCCATAACTGGATTTTCAAGTCCAGCTAAAAGTAGCTCCTATAACTTCTCTTAAGATAAGAACTTCTGAATCCCCATTTTGAGGGCATACATGAAACCAGAGATTCTGTAGGACCGTTCCAGGAACAAGTACTGGGGACTTGAGTGATCTTGGAATCTAGCTCCGATTTCATCAATCTTTGTGTCACCCTAAATGAATCACTTCTGCATCCTCAGAAAGAATGTCTGAAACATTTTTAACATCCTCAACTCCTAAAGCTCCTTTTCTCCACCCTTTCCAATTTTTGAATGAAGTATGGGGGGAATTCACACCTTCCTCCAATACCCAAATCTGGGAACAAGTTAAAACCCCTTAAAGACAATGCTGTTAGGAGGGAAAAATGGTCTTGCTAAGGGTTTAAAGCACAGATTTCATCCAAAAATAACCTCTCAGGAATCTTTATCAACCTTTATAATGAGACTGTTAGCAGACAATGTAGAACATGGTTTATAAACCAGATTGTCTGAGGTCGTAGTAGCTCATCCCTTCAGGGGGGTGGGAGCAGAGTTGCAGAAAACCGTGTTCAGAAACAACCTTTCCTGTCTAGAGCCAGAGGAAAGCTTTTTTATTCAGTGTCTTTATCAAAGGATTGAGGCCTGATGTTTACCTGAGCAACTGCTTTCCTGTATGTTGTAATTAAGAGTATTTTCAAACTAAAAGAATGTCAGGAGGGTCATCCAAGCAAACCCTGACATTAGTTGCCTGTGCAATCTGAATTCTGGCCTCTGTGGATGCTGTAATTGCCGTGTGTGATCACAGTGTTTATTCCTGCAGCACGGGTGCCTTAATCACTGCTGGGAGGGATGGCAGTTGTCAAGTAATGGCTCTCCCAGGTGTGTTCTTTGCTCTGAGCTTGGGGAGCAGCTCTGCAGCCCTCGGTGTCTGTTCAGACACTGCATGGACAAGCTCCCGTGTATCTCTGGTAGAGAGAGCTTCTAAACCAATTCCTCCTTGCTGTCTCCATGGTGTGGTAGATGGCCCTGTCTTACAAGTGGAGACACTGACAAATCAGGCAAGTATTTTACACAGAGCCGGAGTGGTTTCTTCTCCAGAAACCTGTGCTCACGGCCTCCTCCCCGGGGTGTTAACAGAGCCTCGGTAGCAGAATCACAGAATCAATGTGGCTGGAAAAGACCTGAGTCCATCGAGGCCAACCTATGACCCAAGGCCACCACGCCACTGCGTGCCACATTCAGTCCTTCCTTAAACACCTCCAGGGACGGTGCCTCTACCACCTCCCTGGGCAGCCCGTTGCAGTGGTTAATAACCCTTTCAGTGGAGAAATTCTTCCTGATGTCCAACCTGAACCGCCCCTGGTGCAGCTTAAGACTTTGCCCTCTTGTCCAATCGCTGGTTGCATGGGAGAAGAGCCCGACGCCCGCCCGGCTACACCCTCCTTTCAGGTATAGTGTACGGCCCGTGCTGCTGCGCTGCTCGGATGCTGCCCCTGCCCTCCCGCTCCGCTCCCGCTCCCGCACGAACCTCGCGGCTCCCGGTGGATTCCCGGGGCAGATGCCCGGGGCTGGGGCAGGGCAGCCGGGCCGGGCACTGCGCATGCGCGGGGCGTGCCTGCGCTCAGTTGGGGCGGGGAGCGCGCAGGCGCCTCTCCCGCGGAGGGCATTGACAGGGCGGCTCTCGCGAGAGTTGTGCGGGACCGGCGGCGCGGCGGGCGGGGGGCCGGGCCGGGGCCGGAGCCGGAGCGGCGGCTGAGGCGGCGCTGGAGCGGCGGCCGGGCCGGGCCGCGCGGGGCCGGGCAGGCGGCGGGAGCGCCCAGCGCTGCGCGGTGAGTGCGGGCGTGTGGAGGGCCGCCGACCCCCCCAGCCCCCGCCCACCGCGGGCCGTGCCGTGCCGGGGCGGGGAAGGGGGGGGCGCACACGCTGAGCCCCCGGTGCCGCGGCCTGGGCTCGCGGTGCTCCGCTCTCCCCGCTGCGCTCCACGGGATTCGCATTGGCGCCGGCCCCGCGCCCCGCCGGGCCCCGGCCTGCCCGGAGCGCGGGAGGTGGAGGGGGGATGCGGGCTCTGCCGGGGGCGGGGGGGGGGTGGTTGAAATAAGGTCTGGGCTATAGAGGCGTCATCTCCTCGGCGAGATTCCCGGCTCACGGATAGTCCTCCGTGCTAGGGAACATCGGGCGGGGGTCACTTTCCTCTCTGCCCGACGGCTGGGGAGTGTTGGCTGGTTGTGGTTCTTGGGGCTTATCTTTTGTATTTCCCAGAAAGAGTTCCATAACTTCAGGCCGCTTCCAAAGGTTAAAAGGCTGTGAGTACCCTGTAGGCAGGATAACATCCCTGCCGCACTGTCTCCAAACACCTTTGGGGTCCTGCCTCATACGTGAGTTTCTGATGGAGAAGGACATTTTTCTCTCGGCCTCTTCCTTCTCTTCTGAACTTCCTGCTTGAGATCCAGTGCTGGTTTTGTGGGATAAGGTTTGACTTGACAATATAGTTTCAAATAATCTGTAGGAGACAAGGATGCAGCCTTGTTAACTCCCACAACATCTGACTCAGACATGTCTTTTATAACCTACAGAGAAAACTATTCTGTAGCACAGTTAATAACTGCGAGAGCAATTCATAGATATAGTGCTTAGGGAAGCTAATTCTTTGTTTCAAAAATTATGAAATGCCTGGGGTCAAGGGACAAAATCTGAAGGATCACAGATGGTTAATCAATCTTCAAACACAGTGTTGTTTATAAACCATTTCTGTGCAAATTTTGGATATTGAGAATTTGTGCCAAAAAAAGACCTTTCAGTTGTTATCAGCTCTTACGTTAAGTCATGCAGTGTTTTGAGTATTTCATAATACTAGCCAAGCTTGTAACATCTAAAACTGTTTTAGACAGTTTAAAATAAGAAAAAAAAAAAAAAACCTGCCAGTAAATAAATTCTGGTGGAGGTGAAGTTTTCTGTTACCTGATAAAATGTTTTGATCTGATAAGTATTATCTGTGCTTTGTGCTGTAGCTTAGTTTTGAAAGTGATATCTTGAGTTGTTGTCTGGTGCTTAAGGAAGTTGAATCACTTTAAGCTGGTAGATCATGAGTTTCATTTATGATCCTGAATGTTCTGGGGTTTATATGTTGATAATTTCATTTGTATTTTACTTTGTTCCTTTACTATGTTATATTTCCTTATTTGGATAATTTGAATTGGTGTTCTGCCCTTATAATTTTTACTTTCTATTCTTTTGTCTAGAGCCTTCCATTTCTGCATGTCTTCCAGATGATGTATCCACACATTTTTCTTTCCCCCACCCTCAGTAATGTTTTGTCCTAGAACAGCTGATGAAGTTTAGAATCTGATTCTTTCCAAAATCTCCCATTGAATCTATCTTCTTTCTTTTCTTGCTTTGGCTTTTCTAAACTGTCTGTTGTTCTATTCCTGCCTGTATCACTTTCCAGAAGAGCAGTAAAATAGTGGAAAGAGAACAATGAGAAAGCTCTCTTTTGTTTAAAGACGATGCTGTTTGTAAGAGCAATGCATAAAGCCCACCTTTGCCCGTGTGCTTTTTGAAATATCTGTTGAAAAGAACATGAGAATTGTTTCCTGTTGGCCACAACAGGGATGTTTGTATTTATAATTACTTATATTCCATCCTGAGCTGCAACACTACCGCTAATGAGCATTTACAGTTGGCTGCATCTGCTGCCTTTTCTTCCTCTCCCCTCTCCCAGTATTTTTGAGGGCAAAAGAAGTATCTTACCCCAAGTCACAGTGAGGTGAGAAATACTGATATTCTGAGAAATCTTAGTCATTTCTCTATCAAAATCATCTGATAATTTTGTATCATGTAATCACTGTATTCATATATTGACTGTTGTTTGTTCACACCAGTCTCACTCCATTTGCAGTCTGTGCACTGGGGCTCACTGCGGTAACGTGTCCTCTTGCACTGCTCTCTGCCTGAAGCAGGTACAACTATGCCCTCAGTGAGCAGATCTACCCTGAGCTGCTTCCCCAGCAAGCTTTTCTTTTCCCTCGTGCAGTTGGTTTGTTCGTATTTTAGTAACTACATGGCTGGCTGGCTGTAAGAACTTATTAAATACAATTGTGAATAGCAAACGCTTCCTAAGAGACTTTAAGGGAATCATGTTATGACTTTAGCTTTCCTGACATTTGCTGTGTAAGTATCTTGGTTTAATATTTTTKAAGCTTTTCCCTGTTTTAGGTGTAACTTTTGTGCCTGAACTTCAGCTACACTTTTGTCTAAAGTCAGGAAGGGTAGAGTTTTGTTCTACGCTGCAGCTGCTGTTAACCTTGTTACCTGGAAACATCATTCCTTTATATGTTGACAGTATATCTGATGGTGGTAGTAATACTAATGCATGTTTAAAGAATATTGCATGAAGAATCTCTTTCATCTTGAATTGTGCTGGAAAATTTCCCGACATTGTGCTGTTACTAAGCTCAGGGAAATGCCAGTAGAGTTCTTAGAAATGCTGCATCAGTTTCTCTAAGAAAGTTGTGTATTAACACCTTCAATTAAAAAGAGTAATTCTTAGCTGGTAATGCGATACTGGGTGCAATACTTGTGTGCCCCAAAGAAAGGAACACTTACCAGTTGAAGTAGTTTCTTTCTTTAAGTGTGTCTTGAGCCTTTAGTGTATTCCTTAAGTTGTGCAACTTGGTGTTACATTCTTAGGTTTGGAACATTGGGTTTTCGAGCTGTGTTCCCTTAACTGAGGGTRTTTGTGTGCCCATATAATCACATTTTCACATGTGGTGTGGTGGTGTTAGAAACACCCAAAGGTTGCTGCCGGTAATATTTAAGGAGGGCTAGAATAGGTGATGTTTACCATGAAAGGTACAGGACAGGTAGAYAACAAGCATTCAGCAAAGTTTGCATTTTCCATTGCTTCGTACATGTTGCCCTTTAATGGTGCTATAATAGCAGAAAATTATCGGGACCATCAGTTGCAAACCCCAAGAGGCCAGGTTGGAAAGATGAGGAGATGGTGAACACAACACAATAGAGGCAGCAAGGAGAAAATACTTCTGGTGAAGGGAAGTTATTGTTGCTGTTTGTATGAGTGTGCTGGTATGGTGTGGAAGACTCACATTAGAAAGACAGAAGCTTTTTCATCAGTCTTGAGGGTAAAGTTAAGTCTTTCAGAATTACCAAAATGTAGTTAAGATGATACACTTCATGGATTAAATTATGTGTGTTGGTTGAAGCTTGAATCCAGTACATTTATTTCCATCAGTCGTGGCAGGCAGGGACATTGTTGTATTGGGATCTTTGTGGCTGTGACAGTGTTTTCAGCCTTGCTGATGTTTTGGTAGCGCTGTCTAGGAGGACCAGAGAAACCCCCAAGCTCTGTCCACGTGGGGATTCAGCTAAGCTGGTCTTTTTTTGATCAAGGTAAATCCTGTAAATACCTCTTCTCATTCTGCCAGATTCCTGTGATAGAATCTCAGTTCTGGTGTTTGCCTCGAGCTTCGTTATTCTCTACAGAGAGCTGAAGGTTGGGCAAACGTGGGGCTCATGGAATATAAGCATGTTCATTGCTGAACTACATTTATGTAAGGCAGGTTTTTCTCTGAAACGAGAAATTACTGTTGCCATCTGCTGCCTTTGCATGCAGCAGGGCTCTTTCTGGGCCACAACCACAGAGCCTGAATTAGCAGGTGCGTGGGTTCACCAGTGTTTGTCAGATCTCTTCTGTCTTGAATTGTCATTGACAAGTGCCAGCTCTCTGTTAGCTCTTCATGGGGGTACTCATGGTGGTTTTTAACTTATGGATTGTCTTATTTGTGTTTGGGAGTTTTTTATTGATCATTTAATTTCTCTGCTATCAAGTGTAGCTGGAGTTGGAGTTAATCCTTCCTATTCTAACCTGAGATCAAGATTTAAGCCCTTTCAGTGGTTTCAGTGTGTATATATGACTTGCCAGGTTTGATTTAATATCTTCTCTGAGCCCCTAAGAGACACAAACTTGCTGATTGTCACACTGAATTATGAAGATATTTTAACATGTTCTGCTGCTCAAAGCACTGGAATTTCAGGATGGTTGCTTTTACTTAGTCAACCCAAACTTTTGTCTCTGTGTAATATTATTTGAGGATACTTTCTGATAGGCATTTCAATTCCAAGGACCCAGTAGCAGTCTCTGCTTTGTCTAACCTGTATTTAAATCGACATGAGCTGTATGAATGGCAGAACCCAAACCATCGGTGCGTCTCCACACGGTCTTTCCCAGGGCAGCCGGCGGGGAGCGGAGCGCATCCCCTCGCCCATCGCGGGCTGTGCCGGTCCCGTGGTGTCCAGCCTGGGGCTCTCCCTCGGGGGCCCGGCTCGCCGCGTCCTCTCCYCGTTACGTGGCTGTAATTACCGGTGCGAGGAGCGGGAGAGATTCCCGTGAGAGGCGGGAGCGGGGAGGGCCCGCCCGCTACGGCTCCCCCGCGGGCAGCGGAACGCTGCGAGCCCCGGGGCGAGGACCGGCGCTGCCTCCGGCGGGCAGGGGCCGGGGCCGGTGCCGGCGCGGAGCCGCTCCCGCCCCCGGGGCCGCCTGGCGGTCATTGGCCGCGGGACGCGTCACTCGAGGAGCCGGGCCCGGGCGAGCGGCGGCGGGAGGAAGCGGCGGCCGCGCCGCGCCGGGCGGAGGGAGCGGCGCTGGGCGCGGCCCCGGCCATCGATCCGTGCCACTTCCCCTAATGGCCCGTCTCTTCCTCCTCCTCCCCTAGGGCGGATCGTCCCCCAGCCTCCCTGTATGTGAGAGACGGGGCCGGCGCCTCGCACGGAGCCGGGAGCCGCCGCGGGAGGAGCGGAGGCTTCGGGGAGCGCTTCCTGCCCACCGCCCGCACCGCCGGGCGCGGCAGCCCCAGCATGGAAGCCATCGCCAAGTACGACTTCAAAGCCACGGCGGATGACGAGCTGAGCTTCAAGCGGGGGGATATCCTTAAGGTAAGTGGAGGGCTAGGGCTCGGGAGTTCCCTCTTTACCCCATGGCTGTTCAGCTTCTCTCTGAGTCTCTTCCTGTCCGTCTRTCCTGACCCTCTTTTGGGTCCCCAGAGAACGCCATCTCCTTTTAATAGAGAGCCTCAAGATCTCCTAAATCCCAGTCACAGCTCTSTTAAGAGCAGGCTGTTTTGTTTGAGTATTAAGCATGCATCCCAAAGCCTCTCAATTCTCTCTTCTGACATTGGAATATTTGAAAACTTAGTCATAAACACGGCAGCAAATAAGCAGAAGTACGAGATAAAGGGGAATTCAATGTAGAGATTATGAGAGGAAGCCCCTTAAAGTAATCAAGATCAATTTGGTATTCCTTTTCTTTGCCTCCTGCCAAGGATTCCAATATCAAAGAGCAGTGATTGGATTATTTCTCAGTAGATAATCTTTTAGCATCAGGCTGTCAAATGTTGAAGCTGAGTTTTATCTTCAGTCCTGATGAACTCGAGTGATAAGCTTGTGGCTGAATATTTAATGGATCTGTGCAGATGTAAGTGAATGTTGGAGTGCATTAGAGGAATTTTGGTCTATAGTTCTTGCAATATATCAGAGGCTTTTTAGGCTTCATCTTGGCTATATTACAGGAATTTGAAAAAACAGTTGAATTTCTACAAATTTAATAAAACTGGACACACAGAACAAGCCCAAAATTTTATTTTGGGGTGGRAGTAGCATATGAAAATCTGTAGTAATTTGGCCTCGGTGAAGTGTAGCTCAGAGCTTTGTTGCCTCCAAGTAATACGAGCCATATTGCAGAATGTTTTAGTGGAATTCATTCAGAGTCACTATTTCTCCATAAAGGTGGGCTTTATTTTCATAATTTGATATTTGGTGTTAAAGTATTTTTAAGCTGCTTTTTTTGCAAAATGCTTTGAGTAGAAGCAGTTTTGAGAGGTGCCTTTYCTGCAGATGTAAGGCTGTAACTGTGTGGATGCTGACAAATCAAGTCCTGCAGACCTCAGTGGGATTACTCATCTGCTCAACATTTTTGCCAGGGAAGGGCTTGATTTTAACTATTATTTTAAAATAAGCTGGAAAAAATAACCTCTATGTATAAACTTCATATGTGTCTTTTATAGCTGATACTTCAGCTGTGGCTTTGTTGAAAGTGCGAGGCCATCGACAGATAAAGGTTGCAAAAATGCATCCTGCTTTGAGATTGTTAACTTATGAAATGATTGCATCTGTATATATTCTACACTTCTCTGGCCCTCGATTGGCCTAAAAACTCCTGTTAGACCTGTACACCTCAATGCCACTGTGTGTGTAAATTACCAGAATATTTCCTCAGGCTGTTTTTAAGCATTTGAGACTGCCAGAAGTTTAGAAACCTTTTGTGATAACCTTGCATTTATTTTTCTTAACCAGAGCTGTATTCTTCTATTTTGGGTTACTACTAGCTGCCCTCAACTTTTCTAGTGTATTTGAAGTGGAACATAGCTGAAGTCAGCTTGTAGAAAATGTTGAACAGGAAGGAAAAATTAAGTATAATGAAATATAGTTTATTTTAAAGTGTATTCTCAGCTATGTTCATCTRGTTTGGTGTAGAAGTTTTCTGAAGTACATGAAAAAAACGTAAAATTTGTGTGTTTAAAAATATGTTCTTCTCTAAGAATTAAAGGAAAAATAATCTTTTTTTAGACTTTTTAAAGTTTAGCCTGTGTTAAAAGTCTTGCATCTGTGCACARTGGCTGATAGTAAGATGTCCTTGAGTCACACAAATAGAAACATGGTGGTATGTATGCTGTTACACTGCATTAATAATTGTATTTTTCCTAGAATACAGAGAGGGATTTTCCTACCTTACCCAAAATTTAAGCTGAACACTTCCTCAAAACGCTGATGAACAGTTCTTCAATCCGTATTTGCTTTCCTTTCAGCTCGTGCTCTGAAAATGTGTACAAATTTTACAATTTTATTTCATAGATGTATAAACTGAGTCATAGAAATGGTATATTCCTCAAGATTATCACTAAAGTCAGTGGAAACACCRGGAGTTTCAGGAATCCTTCAGCACATGGTTGAGCTGAGTTCTGTGCAGCGTGGTGAGATTCACTGTRTAAAGCTGGCAAATTTCAGACAAAGAAGCCAAAACAAGGTAGAATTGTTTCAGTTCACTTTACTCAAACTGACAAACTTCTGTAGCACTTTGTCATTTTGAAGAGTCTGTTTCACTTCAAATGTGTTTGGGGTTGTGGGAATTAATTTCCATCAGAAATGCCAGATCTGTTAGTTAGAGCTCTGCTCATGACTGAGAAATCTCAGGGTATCCCAGTCATGTGCCCCWTGTGATCTCTCCCTTTAACCAGGTCAATCCTGTTGTCCTCAAAGGAGTTGGGAAGAGGAATAAACTTGTAACATGTTGAGTGCACCTGTGCCCTTCTCTCTTTTGTGTCCCTTGCTGAGGGCCACGTGTCACTTGATGTGTAGTGAAGCCTTTTAACTGTGAGACACCTGTGATGATRCACTCCAGAGAAACACGTTAGTCTGATGGCCATTTAAGGATGGCAGAGGATTGATTTGTAGAAAAATGTTATGCCTTAGCCACACAAGGAAAGACCAAAATCTATAACACTTAAATTCYCACTCCTTGGAACTCCATGTTTCTCTCTGTGGGAAGAGAAGGCTGAGATGCCCAGTCTGGCTGCTCTGACCTCAGCAGATAACTTGCCTGTGATGTCATGTGCCATTACTGCTGCCTACCCACAGATTCAGGACCTGATTGAATAGCACTTGAACTGTAGCCATTAAGCTGGTTGTTAGTAATCTTGTGGCTGGTTTCCAAAAGTGAGTGAAGATAGTTGACCTTTGGCTTGCAACTGTAAAACAGCTGAGTGAAGAGGAAAAGTGCTTGGCCTTTTTTTTTTTTTTTTTTTTTGTGGGCACTACGTGGTAAAAGCTGCTTCTGTGATTTCTGTAACCCTGGCAGTACAGTGGGTCCCTTACCCTTCTGTCCAGTGGCTCTGTAGCAGTGTGTGGTACTGCCACTCAGGAGATGCTCACTGACAGCTTTCTGTAAACTTTAAATACTCCAAATACTCCTTGCTGAGCCTTTTCCAAGGAAAGGCAAGATTGCTGCTTCCTTCTGTGTCTTCTGACTACAGCACAATGCTGCAGCTCTCGAGCTCCGTGCTTTTCCTGTTGCTTCACAGGAACTTGTTGGTGACTGGGGTCCTGTTGGGGGGGGGTGAAGGTGGCTTGTCTTGTTACTTGAAAAAGTAAAATAAGGAAACTGAGGGATTCCTACTTGAAATTTGAGTTACTGTTTTTCACTTTTAACAGTTGACGGTTCCTCTGATGCTTTTACAGTCTTTACCCCTTTTGTTCACTGTATCTACTGAAGTTGGGAGTAGTTAACTTCAGTCCCTATATTTGTTATTCAAGTTTTATGTCCCCCAAAACTATTGGCTGTCATGCTAAGTGGCAAATACCCAGATCTAAAGTGTGCTAATCCTTGCTGATGGTTTGGCAGGAACCAGAGGGAGAATAGAGAAGAAAAACTACCATTCCTTGTCATCGCATTGTAATTCCTTTCCTCTCTTCCTCCTAAACCTAATCAGGAGTGTACAGTTAATGCCGTGGTGCTCTGAGAACTGTTTATGTGTGGTTAATGCAGAAGCACTAAACATATCTTAAATATTAGAATTGTTTTGTTTTTAAACTATAAACCACTGCTCCATTTCCTCTTTCTCCTTCTGTCATAGGGTTGGGGCATAGCTGGAAAGTCTTCTTCTGAAGAACTGAGTAAGTTCCTGTTCCCAGTAGTTGTCAGCGTAATTAATTCAGGGGCACTCAGAGATTGTTTTTATGACTAAAATTGTTCGGATGGTGTTTTGAGTAGAAGGCCATCATCTTGAATTTTGAGGTTCTCGATTTTGTGTGACACACAAATGAGCTTCCTTATATGCTAAAAGAAGGATTTCCTTGATGGGTTTTTGATCACTTGACAATTTTGTTCAGCAAAGTCAAGATTATTTTTCACACTCTGATCATACACTTGACAGTTGCCACAGGTTCTGTCCACACGAGTGTTTGTCACCACACTTATTTTCTTTGTCAGCCTTTAAGAGGATTGAGTGTTTGCAAACAGTTGATGCTGAGGTGGCATTTTCAGTTCCTGCATGAAAACCATTTTTCTGTGTCAGGACACAGTGGAACAGTTTCGAATTGAGGGAGGAATATGATACATGAGGGGAGCACTGTCTCCCTTCTGCCCTTTCCCATCCCTTGTCTGTGACCTCACCTGCATTGGCTGTTATGTTGTGGTGTTCTGTAGCAGAGGACAGGAATTCATGGCTTGCTGAAGAATAGTGCCAAGATTTTTCCTGGTTTGGGTGAAATTGTCTTCACATTCATCCTTCCTCTCACTTCYTTACATGCTCCTCCATCATTCCCCATTTGCTGTAAGGAGATGGACTCAGTGTGGTCTTGATGATTTTAATATGTGAGAAACAATTTTCTGACTTAATGAGTCAGTCAAATTGCAAGCACTGTGTGCTTTATAGTGAAATAGGTCAAATAATAGAACAGGTTGCCCAAAAAGTTGTGGAATCCCCATCCTTGGAGACAACCCAGACAAATCCCTGAGCACTCTGATCTAATTAGACTTGCTTTGAGCAGGAGGGTGAACTGGGTGACTTCCAACCTCCGTTGTTCTCTGACTTAGCTCTGAGTGGCAGCTCTGCTGTGTGTGGTGGTTGATTTGTAAACGTGTCCTTAGGTCATGTTCCCTGGCTGGTGGCCTTGAATTAAGATGATAATTGCTATTGATATGCGATCAATATTGCAGTCTAAGAAGGCAAATTTGTCAGAACATTACAGAGATCATAAAATCCAAGTACAATCATCTGAAAGGTAGTTGATTTGACAGCCTGGCAATTGGAAATCTGTGTCACAAGGAGATATTGCTATAAGGGGCTTCATCCTTCTGATCTGCTCAAGCGTTCAAGGCCTGGTTTTAGTGCAAACTTCTCAAATTGTTTCTCTTACGTATGAGAATAATCTGAAGGTGGGTTGTGTTCCATTAGCCAGTTTCTCTAGGCATCAGGGTGAAGGGTGTGGGAAGGAACTACGTAACCTTCACAAAGTGTGTGTGCCCAAAAAAGAAAACACTTGTGTTCTGTATTTGTAGAAGAGCTTGGACTGCTTAGACCAAGATTGTATTGCTGAAGGTGTTTCTGTTCAGGAAACATAAATTGGGAGCATTCCAGTCTGAAGTAGTAAAGTGGTCTTTGCAAGCAAGGAGTAAACATATTTCTCCTTAAAAAAGGCAGCTTTGTTTTTTATTTGGGAGCTTTTTTGTGATGATTATTTAAACTCGTCCCTGAAAGCAGAGAAAGATGAGCTCTGTGAGCTACCTGAAGGCTGCTGGAGTTCTGAATRTTGAACAGACACTGATTAAAGCTAGTGGTCAACTCAGCTGGTTTTGTGACACTGCCTTAGCATGTGTTGCACTCTGTGATAACCAGCGAGATGGTGCTAATTTGAAGCTCAGCTGCCTTTGCAGTGTATTGGAGGAGCTGTTACAGCCTCTCTGCAAGGTCCAGCTTGTGATATGCCGGGTGTGACAGACTTCTGACAAGTGTTAGCACAGGCATAGCAGCAAATCACATTTGGGCTTGATAAATTATTTATCTGCTTTGTTCAACCTGTGTGTCAAACTGCAGCCAACGTGATGTGCTTTTGTTTTTATTTACTGGCAACACAAAAATGCTGCCTTCTCTCTTGGGTTCACTGATTTTTCTCTTGTGTTAACTGTTGTGGTTAGGGATTGTCTGAGAATTTCAAATCAATAAAATCTGTTGTTCTTGGACATCCCGAGTGTTAATGAACTAACTTTGATTTAATTTACTTTTTAAATTAAAATGGTAAAAGCTTGTTTGCACCTTGAGGGAAGAAGAGAGGGTATATGACTTAGCGGCATGTATAAAGGATTGGGAGTGTCTTCATAGATTTCCAGTTTCTGTGCAGAGCCCTGCTAGTTGCAGGAGGAGGGATCCTGTTTGTGGTGATATTCTGACTTTCCTGATTTCTCTCTATAATTAATAAGGATCCAACTAAGCCAGGGAAGATAAGGAATCCAGTTTTTCTGTGTAGAGCTGATCCTAACATAAGCAGTGATCTATATGACCCCTTGATAAAATCCCTTTTGCTTTAAAATTGCCAGTGGCTACATACCATGAATCAATAACTAAAGCCTAAACCTCAGGAAAACAAAATGCTGCGCTAAACTAATTCTATTTTTTTGAAAGTGAAAGAAAATTAGGCATTAGTGCCCTAACAACACTGGAGCCAATAAATCTTACAATCTCAAATTGAGCAAAAAGGGACTGTAATTTACCAAAGCTGATACATTTTACAGTAGAAATCTAAACCAGAAGAACTACTAAAGATAATGTTTGGACRTTTTCACAATTGCTGTGAGACTGAACTGTTGTATTTTAAGTAATTATACTGATGATGGCAGATTTCCATGCTTGCTGTTTATGCCTGAATTAAAACCTTTGCTAAATTTTTAATAATTCTATTTATATGTGTCTTAAAAGGTTTGACAAATCAAAGCTGGTTTTAGAACCGTAACAATAAACAACTTTAAAAATCCARCAAGCAGACCTACACTCATACACCCTCTACCTCCCCCCAAAAAGCACATTTAAAGCCATTCACATAATGGACAGCAGCAAAGGATTTGACAGCAGATGTGACCTGGTTGAGATGAGTTTGGTTTGAGTTTTTCCTGTGTGACTGTGTATGGTGTCACCTTTTTTCTGGTCTGTGGTGTTGAATTGCAGAATGTCCTTTCCAGGTTTGACAGCAGAGTCGTTGCAGCAGTAAGACCTGAGGTGTCTGTCAGGTCTGTGGGTTTGTCTGCCCTGTGTGGTCAAGAGAAGAGACTGAACCTTCTCTAGCTGTAGCCAAGCTGACTCCCAGCTAGCTGAAGTAGTGATAACCCCATCATGAGATTCTGTGTGATTTACAGAACTCACACAGGACTCTGGGTTAATACTTTGCTGTGTTAGTTAATGTCTGAGCAGCTACTCTGGAGGTATTAACTAACAAGGTGTAGCAGAGGATAAGCCTATTTCCCTTCTCCCCCCTGCCCTCATTTGCTTCTTTCAGTGCTGGTGGGATGGGTCCTAGCTAGGGAGATGAGGCTGTGACTTGGGAATGGAATATTTATATAGAAAAGTGACCAAGAAAATGCATTTGTTCTTCCTCTGGTGCCCAATCTTACAGCCTCAGAAATGGAGCATTTGTGCAGTTATCTGTTTCACTGGGGCACTGGTGAAAAGAGGCACTAGGTCCCAATGTTTTATTTTTTACTTGCTTTATTTAGCATTTTGCTGGGAAAGCTGCCTTTGATCTCTGTCATTTCCAGTTTTCTCTGAAAATTGTGTTTGATTCAAAATGCAAATGAGTAGGTAACTTGCATGTGTTCTGCATTTCGAGGCAGATCAGGAGACTGATACTGCAGCAGTTTGAGACACAAGTTCTTATCTGCAGCTTTATCCCACAGCTGTTCTTGCTCTTTCATTTCCTTTGCTGTCCCTGCAGTGGCAGTTATCTCCCAGGCTGGGCAAACACCAATGACTGGAATAATATACACTGGGGAATAAATGTGGTTTTTAGGTGCTTTGGGCCTTGGGAGGGAAAATAGGATAGGGGAATACTTTCTATGATTTTGGGAGTTGATTTGGTTTGTTTTCATTTTCTACATTGGGAAATGCTGTATAAAGTTGTTTCTTCCCCTCAAAACAGCCAAACCTTTTTAGACAGACCAGCAACATTGTCCATCTCAATCTGTCAAGCCTCAGGCTTGTCCTTGTTTGTCACTTTGAGGCTCCTGCCCTGTTGTTGAGTATTTAAAGCACTGTGTGAGTGGCACATGCCTTCAGCTTTGAAGACATCTTGTAACACCTCCTAGGAGTAGGTGTTCAAATGGAACAGAAAACGTTGTGAAGCAGAATGTCTGTGGTGGAGCCTGAACTTGTTCCCATGGCTTGTATGCATGATTGGTGCCACCATCTGACAACTCAAGTGAGAATTGCTTTAACAAACTTAAGAATGTGTTTTTTCATGATGACATGTGCTAAACACACAGGGTTGTACAGCTGAGCTCTAATGGAGCAAAAAGTGAACTGACAATCTCCAAAACTGCTCATGAAAATTATTTTTAGGGTATTTATTATATTCCTGAATCCCAGATGCTACTCTACAATACTTCCTGATTAGTTACTAGATGCATCTGAAATTTGCATTTTAAATGGTTGTGTTCATAATTTTCCTCAGCCTGTATTTCTCTCTTTAAGAAAAGAATGGTGTTTTTCTATAGATACTGACTAAAAGCCCATTTTAAAATGTCTTAAATGTCTTGAGCTTAAGAGGCTTTTTATCCCCTTCAGGAATGATTGCTCGCTTCAATTTCTGTACCTGGTCTTGGATCCTTTTGTCTCCAGCTGTTTGAGGTTGTGAAAACAAATAGTCCTGGTGTGGAAGATTCATCAAATCGGTTGGGGTTTGATCCTGTGGTGGCAGGTCAGAACAGTGACTGGAAAAAGGCAAAACTTAGGAACAGCTATTGCTGTCTAGGAAGTGGATTATCAGCCTCTGTAGAGCAATTAATTTAGAATGGTGATGTTCAAATGTTACTGCCCTTTATAAATAAAATATAAGAAGAGAATACTTAACAGAGTGGATTTATTCTGTTTGTACCTGCTGGATTTACTGCTTTGCATGCATTCGTGTCAGCCTGCACGCCGTGCTGGGAGCTGCCTGTTGGCTCCACTGCAGCTGGACCTCATGCAGAGAGAGCAGAAAGCATTTTTTTTTTTTTTTTCTCTTCAGCTGAACTGTAATTATACTGTTAGTCTCTAAAACCTCTTATTTAAATAATTTGTCTCTGGAATTCATGCTTTCTGCATGGAGCCAGCCTCCTTCTTGCTCTAACTTGTACTAAAACTCTACAGGTTTACATGTGGRGGGGGGGGAAAAACGTGCTGCTGTTATGCAAAATTGTTTCCCTTGGGAGGAAAGGGGGGAATTCTTCATGAGTTATGTATGAGCCAGCAGGTTCCACTAATCATAGCAGCTCTGCTGGTGCTGAAGACTTGTAGTATGAGCTAGTCAGCCCTCTGGTTTGTGAGAAATTGGCACAAAATTTTAAATTCTTGCAACTCTTGCTGAGCTTGAGTAGGTTTTTCCATTATAAGTCCTTACATGCAGTCAAATTTTGAGTATTCTGTTGTTACCTACACTTCTTTAGCATAAATATGAAAATGATACTTCAACTACTTGATTTGGTTTTTACTTTTGCCTGTTAATGGTAGATTATGTTCTGCTTGGAAAGGGCTGTGCTTGGATTCCTGGTCTAAGTGAATTTATTTTAGAATAAATAGGATTTTAAGCTGCAGAAGAGTGCACCTTTCGTGAATTCCTCTGGAAAATCTGCCACTTTTGCTTGAGAGGTATTTCCCTGAGGTTCTGTGCAGTTCAGGTCTTGTGCTCTAATCTTTACTACTGCTGGGGACAGAACTAATCAGGGAAAACACCCAAATTCTTGGGAGTGGGGAGGCAAACAAGGGTTCAAAGTGCATCCTACAGTTGCAGAAGGAGGGAAGAACCAAATGCAAGGAGGAAAATGGGGAGGAGGTGACAGCCATGATGGAGACAAGGACAACAAAAGCTTTTAAAGATGAAATTTGGGCATTTAACATGTTGTTTTTCCCAACCTTGCCTTCAAACAGTGCTTGAATTTTGGTGACATGAGCATCAGTTTGACAAACATGCCTTGTCCAGGCAATATCAGGGAAGCCTGTTGTGCATTTATTTCACAGCTACATTTTGTTTCTGCAATGTTTTGCGTGTCCTCAAAGACTACTTGGACAAGATGTATCCTTAACCCTGGAAGTGCTCAAGCATGGGCTGACAGTTCAGCTCTCTGCTGACCACTGGAATGGAGGAAGCAGAAGTTGCTTCTTCCTCCTTGTCTTCACTTCTGTCCCTATTTCTTAAAATAAATTTGGCACCAATGCCTCTGCCCTACCTCTCCTGAAACTGTAGTTTGTCAAAAACTGTGTGGATTTATCTGTTTTGACTGTTTGTGCCAAGGTATTTAAACTTTTTTCCAGCATCAAGCTGTCTTGACACTTCCTTACTCCTCACTAAGAAGTGATACATTCCTCTTCTTTTTTTTCACTGAAAATTGCCTGTTAGGTTAAAAGTGTCACTTGCTCTCTGCCAGTATAGACAGCTGAAGACTGTTGTGACTCTCCCTAAAATCATAGAATCTCTTAGGTTGGAAAAGACCTCTGAGATCATCAAGTCCAACCTTACTACCTAGAAAAATTCAGATTGAAACTAATAACTTTCTCTCTGGGGTCACAAAAAATAGAGATAACCGAAGTGATTATAGGTGACCCACATTTCCTGGCTTCCACCTCTTCCCATTACAGCTTGTTGTGTCTGGAAATCTTGCAAGCTGTTACCTTTGCTCTTTTTAGGCAGTGTAAAAAGGAAGAACCTAAGTAAAAAGAGACTTACAATGTTTCTATAAACTTTGTTGAGCTTGCTTTCTTTTGAAAAGTTTGTGTTTCAGTCCACCTGTCTCTGTTTGGATTACAAACACCTGCATGATGTCGCAGTAAGATTAGAGGCACTGTTGATGCTATTTGCACGATGAGTAATAAATCCCCCCGAAAGCTTGTTTGTTGAGAAGAAAAAAATATTTTTAACTTTCAAAAAAGCCTGAAGTTATTAAACATAGGGCAAACAGCTGCTCTACAGGCTGGCCAGCTGCTGAAAACGATCCATGGGTGGCTCAGGTGTGCTGCAGGTTGAAATTCTGTGGAAGTGGCTCAGCTACTCCTAACAGTATTGTTCTGAACCCTTTGGGGCTCCCTAGTTTGAACTCCTCAYAATGAAAACACTGTTATACAGTTTTCTGAGTTTGCTTTGAATCTAACTGGTTTAACTATTCTTGGTCAGGATTGCACTCCAGAGTGAGAAGTCTGGCCATACCTCATCAAAATCCTCAAAAAGCACCTGTTTTCCCTCACTCAGAGTTCCCAAAACTCCTGATTTACTAACTGGGGAAGGAGAGGCCATCATCCAAATGGGTGAAAACTTAACTTTCCTGTCCTAATGGCAGGATCAAGTAACACTCCTGGGGTGTGCTTGGGTTTGGCAAGGTTCTTCAGCCCCCACAGAAGATTTGAGCTGACCTTTCACATGGCCCTTGTACTGTGCTGCCAGATACCTGTATTAGTCAGCTTTCTCCCAGTCACTGTTGAATGCCACAGTTAATATTCAGTTTATTGTACCTTTATGATGGATTATGCTTTAAGCTTCCTCCTATGAAAGTAAATTCTACGCTTCACAATGTTAAAATACTGTCTCATGTCGTTCTGGGAGCAGTTCCCATGTGAYGCGAATTATGCAATTTTCACAATTAAAAGTAATAGAAAACTCTTTACACATAAATTGTTCTTCTGTTCTTCCCTGAATATCTGTACTCTTTGCCATTCTGGACTTGGCTAGGTGTTGTCCAGTGCTGGGTCTTTTGGTCAGATGTTTAGCACTGGACATCATCTTCCTCCTTGTGTAAGGTCTTGGCTTCCTGCAGTCAAGCTGGAGTGACTCACTCAGCTGGAGGCCGTGCCTGGATATCGATGGCCACACCTTCTGTGCATCTTACTAAACCCATTTTGAGTCCATCTGTACATTACAGCATGAAATCCTCTAATGTAAACATTTACTGTGTGCAGTAAAGTCACTTGCTTTGTTTGAAACATGCTGCCTAGGAGTTTTACTGATTTTCTCTTTTCCTCTTCTCTCCCCCTCCACTTGCATGAGACAATAGGAAAACCTCTCCTGTACTTCATATGGGAAGAATTGATTTGCAAATTCTTCTTGTCTTTGTTACTTTTTTTCTGAGTAGGAAGTTGTGAGTCTGATCTCCTATAGTGCAGAAACCATTCCATACTTCAATTTATCCTGGTTCTTTTTGCAACTTTTTTAGTTCATTTTAACCCATCTAAAAAAATACTAAAAGTACTCAGAATATTCGGGGGCTGACAGATTTAGTGTCAAAATATTTGTTTTGTTTCTTTCTTAACAGAATATTAGGTAACGTTTCTAAATTATTTTCAGATTGCTGCTGCCTTGATTGTGTTATAATTGCTGAGGAGTAATAGCTTAAAACCCTTTACTTCATATAGTTGCACTTCTTTGGGGTTTTTGGTTGTGTTTTTCCTCACACGTGTCATTTTGCATGTTGTATTTAATCTGACATTTATCACTCGGCCTTCTAGTATTAAAAGTTATCAGTGCAACTGATGAATTTTAGGGTTTTGAGTACATTTAATCACTTTCTTGATGAACTCGGCCACTTCACCCTTGTGTCTCTTTCTTGGATCGTTGCTGAAGCTGCAGCTGGTCCTGGGATCCTGTGGCACAGCCTCCCTCTGCTGCAGACACCGACCCTCTGGGTTCCTTGTTAACCACCAAGCGTGGGATCCTTTTGTTCTTAATGAGCACGTTTCTGGGCGTGAGTAGCCAAAAGTGTGAGTTGTCGGGTTTTTAAATGAAGCAGCCCAAGTAAACCCTAGAAAAGCCTTGTGAGTATTCCAGTTCATCTCAATGAGTGATTCATCTGTCTTCTCTATGGAGTTATATTTTTGTTCTCCCCTGCCACTATTAAGTGGAGGTCTGAGGTGAAGATTGCTTTTTGCTTTTATAGCTTTGCCAGAAGAGCCCAGCCTCCAAACAGCTGCCTGAGCCAACCTAATTGGATATTCCCTGTACTTCCAGGGAGGTTTTATGGCTGTGGACTGGCAATATTGCTGCAAACCAGCTGGGACCAACCAGCATCTGTCATCTCATCATATGTATTTTAATATCTTTAGATAAGGCCTGATCCTGGTTGGTGAGTACATTCCTGAGATAGCTTCCGCATATTGAGGTCTTCCCAGAACTCCACTTCTGGGAACGTTTTTGGATGCATCCACACTAGTGCATGGTCTGAAAATTCCATTTTGTTGCGCAGGAATGATTGACCCATTGTCAAGGCCCTGGGGGGAGTGTTATATGGTCAAGGCATTGATCTCCTGATTGGAATCTCCCAGGAAGGGAGAATTTTAATGCCTTAGCTTTTATTGAGACTTACAATGGAGATACTGTGCTASTATAATGGAGTTGGGAGCTTAATATTAGTCTGTGGTCAAATAATACACCCTCGGGTGTCAGTGACCTGCATTGTGATATCCCTTCCAGGTTGTTGCAATGGAGCCATAACGAGTTCTATTCTTGTTTTAATTTGTTCTTGACCTGGAACCGTCCTTCTAATTTGAGACACTAATTAGGAGATGGTTTTAGTTATCTCTGATCTTTTCCGTAAAGGATTTTGTGCCTCTGCTGTCTTGACTTTAAGATTCTGGAGCAACTTACTGCTTTTGGCACTTAGTATCTACATTTCTGCATTATTCATATAAGGAGACTCTTTGATTTTTTTCCTTTTTGCCCACAAGCCAGGAGAGCAGCGATAGACTTTTATTGTAGATATGGCTGATGTTTCTAATAATATGTTATATTAAAAAAAAAAGGCAGCATTTATCACTTTCATATTTTCTGTTCCTCTGAGATATTGTAAGTAGTGCATCTTTTTAAATTAAAAAAATTATTCCTTTATTAGGATATTGGTTTTCTTCCTGACCCTGAGTAACTCTGAACAAGTGTTTCTTATCCCAATCCATGTGATTGTGAGCTGCAGAGACTATTGTAAATGATACAAAGTTTTACTCTAAATTTGTGTGAGAAAATTGTATTGAAATGCTTTATCTTCCTTTTATGGAGAGAATTGGACATGAACAAATGCTATTTTATTAGCTCTGAAGTGAAAGAGGAACTTCATTACACAAGGGGATTTTTTTAAGCATCACTTTGATGTGCAGATGTTGCCCCCCTCTTTTTTTTTTTTTTAATTCTTCTCATTTTCCCCTCTCCCCTCCTCTCCAGTTTGTAATTCAGCAGTTTACTTTCAGTAAGCCCCCACAGCTGTGATTTTGGACTTTTTCTGAGGTAGAATGAAAGTTAAATTTGCTTTGGAGTTCTTGGCCTTGTACTTTCTCAGTTTAAGTCAGAGTAGGAACAGTGTTTTGGCACTGGAATGAATGGACATCACAGACCATCRGCAGCTCTGGCACATGTGTGGTCCTTGCTGTACAGTGTCATCTTTCCTCCTCCTTTTCAGGAGAGGAGGTTATTGGTGTCTTTCTGCTTTTTGGCATTCATAATAACTCCTGACATTCTGGATGGGCTTCTTTATGGGTGTACACATACGCCATGTATTTCTGATGGATTTTGTTGTTTTAAAAGAATGATCCTTATCCTTTGCCGTCTGATTCCATGTCTGTGGTTCAGATGTCCTCTCCAGCTCCTCTCTCCATCAGCAGTTACCAAAGCATGTTCTTTCTTCAGTCTTCTGAGGAGTGTGTATTTTTACAGGCTCTGGTGGGGAGGGTGTTTTTCTTTTGTCTTTGGAAAAAGGCTAAACTTTCCTGTTTGGCCAGAAATTGTTGAGGTTTTTATGGTTAAATTGAGGCCACTGTGATTCCAGAATTTGTTATTCCAACCTTATTAGTACAGAATTGTGGGTGTTTCATTCTGTATCCTATTGGTTCTCCATTAACTGAACCTTCATTTAATGATGAGTTTGGAGAAGAAAGAAAAATGGATTAATGTTGGAATGAATCATCACTTTTTGACTAAGGCCTGTTGTGACCAAAAATAGGCTAAGCTTAAACGTCATTAAAAGATTTTTGGGATATAATAGTTCATCATCCTGTAGCAGCCTGAAAACAATCATACATTTCTTGTGAAAGTTATCATGGATAGAAGATAAACATGAGACATGAGTACACCAACCCTACTCTGTTTTTAGAGAATTTGCTGTGTTTGCCCTGTTAAGGTTTGCATACGCTAAAAGCACGAGTCGCTGGGAAAGCGCTGAGGAAGCTTTGTGCTGGAAAGGGTGGCAGTTGTGTAAAAGATAGGATTGATGGTGGATAAGAGTATTGTCCAAGTCTTCCTTATAAAATCACTTGAGATACAATGTTAAGAATATTGGCATACAAGTTGTATGCCTCATGATCAAAGCCCTAGGGAAACCTGGAAAAGAAATGAAGGATTTATAACTGGAATAAGTTGTTTGGGAAACTTTCTAGATTTAGAAAGATGACTGAGCATAACCAGTTGGTGCAGTTTGGTTTTAGTCACTTTTAAAACTGTTAGAACAATTTCTCACAACAACCTGTGAAGCAAAGTTGTGATTAGATATATTGTCACAAAGGTTATTTAGCTGCAAAATCCACTGAAATCCATTTTTCCTGTGTTTCTTTAAATATATATTTTATCTAATGTGTTTGCCTTGCTGACTGGTTTTTTTGAAGCTTAAGTTTGATTCTTGCAGGCCCAGAAGTTTGAATTCAGAGTGTACCTTATGTCTTTGGCAAGCAAAGGTCTTCCAGTACATTTGTTATTTGAAATCTTTTTCTCTTAGCGGTACCTGGCCAAGTTGCATCTCATAACAACATCCAGTGGTAGCTTGAACAGCCTGTAAGAATGAACTGTTTGAACTGTCTTTGTACTTTGGATTATTGGTGCAACACCAGCATGGTCCTGGTTGGGTTTTGTTGTTGTTGTTTTTAAACCAAATAGGTTGGCTTTTTGTTTGGTGTCTTTTGAACTGTGACTAATCCATTGAAATATGGATGCAAGGAAACAGCAATGTGCCCTCTCAGGCTTTTAAAAGCAAGTCTACTAAAATTTTTTTTCAATTAAATGGCCTCTTTATTATCTTTCTTTCTCCCCCATTCAGTGCTACGTGGGCAGGGAAATCACTGGTGCTAAAGTAATGTTCTACAGTGAAGCTTCATCTCATTTCTCCTGTTTGGTTCTGTTTGGTGAGATGGGAGACATTCTGTGAAATATCTCTAAGTGGGTTTAATGTTCTAGAGCTGATGGTGCAAACTGCCCTCAGTGTGGTCTGACCTGTTCACTTCCACACTGAGAGGTTTGCAGGCTCTTGGGGTGCTCTGCATTATGCAAATGTGACAGGAGGGAGTCAGATGATGTTCAGCATTCAAATCAGAAACCATTTGTGAGTGTCTTCCTCTTGTGTGTGCATGTCTCGCTAGCGAGGAAGGAGGAACAGCTTCGCAGTTACTGGAAAAGGAGAAGAGTTCCCTTTTCTCTTAAATATTCTCACTCCAAAGGTCAGCCAGACTACCTGTACATTTCCTCTTTAAGATGTTGCTAGACATAAGTTAGTAAAAACAGATTAAATAGTTGATTGAAAAATACACTAATTAAAACTGTCGCTCTGCAGGTGACAAATCCCTGACAAATATCATTGCAGTTTCCCAGTGGTAAATTAGTGGTTTAGATGCCTTAAACAGTGTTTTTTATTTTGTAGCAAACTGAGCTGTTGTGTCACACAGAGCCAAAATGTTATTAGCTGTATACACTGAAATTGCCTTGATTTGTACAGGGAAAGATAAGCTTTATTAATTTCTCTTTATTTTAGTCAGTGCTGCTTTATAACTGAATTTCTAGTCTAGTTATGAAAGTGTCTTGTTTTAAGCAAGGGATTGTTTACATGAAGTTGGATTAAGATTCTGATAGCAAAAATTCACGTCTGCCAGGAGGGTAAAGTTCCACTATTGGTGCTGCTGTTCTTTTTGTGGGGATGTGATTGCTGGTGCAGCCCTGCAGAACTGATGGGATTGGGTCTCCTCTTGTGGCTTTCCCCAGTGAGCCATCCCAAAATGAAATGGGTGATAAGTGCTTTTGGTAGATCTGCAAGTCTTCTGCACAAAGGAGAGTTAAATTTAACATTGTAAATGCACACATAAGAGGTGGGGCAGCACGTTCTACATATGTACAAACAGGGCTGAGGCAATAGAAGGAGCTTTGTGTGGAGACCAACCAAATTCCTAATTGTGGCTGTGTCTGTATAATACAATACAAAATCACGAGGGCTGTGAGAGTGTGAACAGGCTTTTTGTGGGCTGAATTAAGACAAATCATTGGCCAAGAGCAGATGCAAGGGAACTGAGAGTTATGGAGTAATTAGTCTGAACTGACAGGTGAACCTGCTCGGTAAGAGATTGGATCTCCGGCAATTTTTTTTTTTGGTCTTTCTCAGGTGTTTGCATAACTGTCTTAAACTTCACATCGAATGTCAAAGGTGTCATGTTGCAGGATTTGATTTAGAGAGACTGAGGCTTTTGCTGCCTGCAGCACGGGAGTTAGGAGCTGTGAGCTGTTTGAAAAATAATTTTCAATTTGTCTTATAGTCACCAGTCTGTTTTTAATTCCTTGGATGGTTTCTTGCTTACCTCTTTTTCCCTGAACAGTGTTACTTAATCCTAAAGCATCATCTGATCCTATTTAGTGCTAAAATCCAGCATGCTTTTTTTTTGCCTTTTTTTTTTTTTTAAATTTTTTTAAGTTTGCCTGTTGTTGATTCTTGGCCAGGTTCCACTGAGGCAGGAGGACAGCAGCCACCATAACCACTCTCTTCTATGTCTGAGGCCATTTCATGCCTCCCTTCTCCCCCCTGCCAATACTCATATCCTACAGAAAGAAGAGTTACGGGATTGTTCCAGCCTGCATCTCTTTAATATTCTGTCTTAAATCAGGGTTAAAACTGTGCCTTCCTGTCTGTCAAACTGGTCACAGATGCAAATGGCTACTTTGTGTTTATGCTCTCTATAGTAAAAATCAATGAGCAGTCTCTGGTCATGCGCAGTTTTAAGATCTTTGTTTTTCAAATGATCAGCTCTTTACTCGCTGCATTCCCAGTTAAAGCATCTGGGAATGGTACTGGCTGGAGTCTCAGTAAATTAGTCTTAGTCTTTAATATTCTGCAATATATTAAAATTACACTGCTGCATTACTTACTGTTTATGTAGTATGGATTAGAGATGCCTGATTCTCCCTTCGATATGTTATATTAGAATTGGTTAAATAGGTACAAATCTAACAAAATATTGACTTGCAGCTCTGGTGAACCTTGCAAAGCTGCTGATTCTAGGAAATTGGCCTCCTGTTATCTCTGATTTCATGCTTTTTCCATCTGTCTCAAAATGAAGAGATTAGGGCTGATCCTAGCTATGTGTATGAGGCAGATTATGGTAATCTTATTATTCTGATCTCATTACACTTAATCTCTAGATTTGAAAATGTCCTGGCTTTAACCCTTTCTTCAACAGCTGCAAAAAATGTGGTGAAAAAAGGTGGCTGAGGTGTGTTCTGCAAACTTCAGATTAAATGTTTATTTTATCCTGAAATAGTCAAGCRCTCAAAGACTTTCCTGCTTGGAGTCATAGACTTTGGTGGGGTGATTTGTTGTTTAGGGGGGTTTTTTTTGTTGGGTTTGTTGGGGGTTTTTGGTTGTATTTTGTTTTTCTGAACAGACTGTCTAACATGACGAGTAAATCAACTCATTTGATCTACAAAGGATGCAATTCACAAATGACAGCAAATTAGTAATGGTTATTACAGTTTTAACACTTTGGGAAATTCTCAGTTCACAGTAGGTCAGAATTATTTTATTTATTACCTTTTCTGATGCAAAACAGGATTTGCCAGAGTTTTGTCCCAGTGTTTGACGCACAGAAATATAAAACTTCATGGAGTGTCTCCTAATCTTCTTACAAGAACACAGAAGTTAATGCAAGATGCTGGAAAATATGTAGCTGGGCAATTTAAATGCAGAAGGGACATCTGCATTGGAGCACAGCATTCCCTGGCTTTTCCTTATCTACAACTTCAGTCTTGTTACTGACAAGTCATTTAACTTTTAACTGATTGCAAAGGGTTTAACTTTGTAGTCTGTGGCAGAGAAGACTTTTCTGCACTGGGCTAACATGTTTTACTGAACAAACATTGTCAGGTGGACTTTGAGGATTACAAGAGCTCTTTGTCTGAAACTTGGGGAGGAAGCTCTGTCCTTACTGCACAGTTTGGGGCATCAATTATGAAACAAGGGGTATTGCTTCTTGAGGCCTGGAAATGAAAAGAAAGCAAAAGGACAGCTGCTGATTGTGGGAGTTAAATAGCAAATGTGATTCTCTGTTTAAGAGATCTGTATTTTATTGTAATTCCTGTTTGAACAAATCCATGAGAGAATTGAGATTCTGTTGTACTATCCTGGTGGAGTTCTAGATTATATACTGTAGGGAACTTTTTTAAAAGCATTTGAATATTGCTCTGACTGTTCTACTGGTCATCTTTGGACATGGAGCTTATGTGCTAGTTCCCATTCTGAAGCTGCATTTGGAAAACAGGGAAGAAGATTGGAAAGAAAGGGGAAAAGATGTGTTAGTCCATGAAAGCTGGGATAGAAGGAAGCAAACTCCTTCTCCTTCTGTGTTTGGTCTGTCATTTTTATAGGTCATCTACATGGCACCTCTCTGTACAGTGGTGTATATTGTTATACCTGGTTTTGAGAGAATCTGCAATGCAGGAACATCACTGAAGCTGCTGCCTGGAACTCCAGCTGCCTGGAGTGTCTGATCAAGCTTAATTGTTTTGTGTAGTACAGGGACCACCTGAGCTTCTCCTCTAGTTGTAATTCCTGTGCTCTGTGGATACAGAATTCACCCAAGTGACTGAGCTCTACTGGGACTGAGCAAGTTGGCAAAAATTGAGCCCTTGAAAATTGTGTGGTTTTTTTCCTTTCTCTCTCTCCTGTCTTGACTAACACCTCAAACACTTGGACCAGCACAGCATGGGGGTGGAGAATAAGAGATGAGAATGAATGGCTGGAGGGAACAAAATGCTGAGAGAAGCTGAACTTAGCTGTCACAAACTCCCCTTGTGGAATCACTGTCTTGGGGACATGTCTGAGCTTAACAAACAGGATGCACTGTGGCACTCGTGTTGTGGTGGCACAGACACTTGTAGAGTTGCACTGTGAAATGGACAAGGATTTAGTGGGGTTTGGTCAAGGTTGTGGTTTTGTGTTTTGGGGTTTTTTGTGTTTGGTGGCTCTTTTTGTTTTGGTTTGTTTTTTGGAGTTGCGTGGGAGTTTGTATATATGTGTATTTTTTTTTTTTTTAAGCTAAGGTTGTCTTTGATTTGATAGAAAATAGTTGTCCTGGGTCCATTCCCATCCAGCTTTGGATGGAAGTTGGATCAGCCACCCTAAGCTGACGTGGATGGCAGTCTCCATTCCTGCCCTCAGGCTGTGCATTTGGCTGAGTCTCATGATGGCAAAGCAGCCCTTTCTTTTTGTAACTTGAGTTATTTTTCTTGCAGTTCTCAAGAACTCCTTAAAAATTTGCCTTACCAAAAATGCTACTTCTATTGTGCTTTCACGCTGGGTGGTGATGGTTGTTTTGCTTTAAGTGCTGAGTTGCTGGCAATGTTTTAATATATTTTTAGATAACAGCGAAGTATTTGTTTTTCAAATGAGAGGTAGGAAATTGCAAAGAATAAAGAATTGCATGAGCTGGCTCGGTGATAGCAAGCCTGTTCCATTTGGGGTAGTGGAGGAGGAAGGGGGAATAGAGGGTGAGGTAAGAGCTGTTGCTGTGACACTCCCCCAGTAATAACTTCTGTGAGGAGCTGTCAAGGGTGGAAGGAAAAATAAAGATGTTGAGAATTCGTTGACTTTGACACTCGATGTGAATCATATCTCCTCTGTTGCAAAGGGAGGATAATTCAGATGAGCACAGTGAACCCTTCCTGTGGCAAGCACAAAGCTTTTCTTCTTTTCTCTCCTGAACTTGGTTCTTGGCAGAGCAGACCATAGATTGCAGTCCCTCTGAAGCAGGGGTTGGCTCTCTAAACAAGAGCCATAAGACTCCTGCATAAAATTCTAGCAGAGTTGTTGAAGCTCTGGATTGATGAGGCAAGTCTTTAATTTGTGGTGTCTGTTGGTGTAAGGCAGCTGCAGTGAGCCTTGAATCTGAACGCCTTATATAGCCTAGAGATTGGATGATGATTTTTCATAACACAGTAGAAAAGTGATGAGGCTTTCTAGATTACTTTAAATACTATTTTCTTGTCCAACTATCACTAGTTATTCTTTTCCATTTTGTRTGTAAAGTTTGTTTCATAAAAATCTCTGTCTTTCCATTCCACAAGCATTTATATCATTTTGTTCTCCATCAGTATGCCTGGGAAATTTTATGGCCAAAGCTAAATTATGCTTTCCCAAAAATACAGGTGCAGCTGCTGTTGCCTGTCCTAACAACAATAGGAAATACATATTTTTATTTATTATATTGAAATATATTCTGTTGAAGCATATGTATTCTATATGTTTATATTTCAATAAGCTTTTTCACATGGACTGACAGTAATTTGTGGAGGGATTCTTGGATCCTGCCCAGGATCTGTTGGCACTGTTGCTTTGCAGCAATTGCTGCAAGAAGAAAATCCTGTGTGGTCCTTTTAAAAGTAATTTTCATTTTTCATCTCAAAATGAGATTTCAACACCATTTATTTCATTCTCTTGGTAGGATGGGGATTGAAATGCATGGGTGGGGAGTTCCAGATGTATTTTGAAGTTGGGGAAAATGCAGTTCAAATAGATGGTGATAATACTATTCTTAGATCACAGAGGCTGTAGAACCTTTTTGGTGCTAAGAGGAAATGGCAACTTGAGCTTCATTTGCCAGTGATGAGCCTTTGCAGCTGGAGCCTGACCTGAGTGGTGTGGTGACGTTTGGGGCAGCTGTCTCAGGGTAGTGGAACTGGGCTTTTCCTTCTTCTGTACTTTCAAATGCAAATTGCAGAGTATGCTCCAGGGACTGGCAGAAAAGTCCATATGGGTGATAGGTGTGAAAGAAATTAGTAAATACTGATTATCAAATTCTCATTGTTCAGTTGCTGCAGAGAGCTATTGCAGTTAGCACTCACTTGACATTCTGTGTCTGAAAGGTTTGAGTTTTGTGCACTGGTATGAATATGTAATTTCAAACACATCAAAGCCCTGCTTTCTCCTGGGTGCAGTTTTGCAATGTGTAGTAGGATGGAAGGGATGACTTTTGCTCTGCAAATTGGTGATGTAACCTGTAAAGAATTAAACTTGTCAGAAGGACCAGCAGCTGTCATTGTTGAGAGTACAGAGCACAAAAAGAGACTTGATGGATGAGCCCACCAGCATTTCTTGTGTGTCCCTGAACTTCAGAGCTGTTTTTTGCATGAAGTCTGGGTTTTTTCTGTCTACGCTGCAGAAATTTTCAGATGTCTCTTTCCAGGATCAGTGTGAAGCTGAGCTTAACCTGGCTGGCTGACATGAAGGTATGGCTGACCTGACCCTTCTTTCCATCTTACCCATTAAAGGTCCCAGCTTCAGTTTGTATACAACTTGAAAAAAACCAGTCTGAACACTTGCCCAAATAAGCCTGGGAAAAGAAACACAAGAAAACACACATACCTCTCATGAGGCCTCAGCTGAGTCCCTCACTCCTGCTTCCCCATTTCCGTTTCTCCCACTTGCAGTCAGTGAGTCCTGAATTTTTGTTGCCCCTATGCAGTACTACCCATGTGCTCCTCCTTGGCTTCTAGTCCCCTTCTTCCCCTAATCTGCTGTGTTTAACTCTGCCTAGATAAATCTTTGAGCAAGTGGAGCTTTCTTGCATGTGTGAGTTTTGGGGTGGGTTGTTGCAAGAATTGTGGAGCAGGCCTTTTATGTCCTTTGAAACTGGAACGAGGGTGTTTCCTTCATGGCAGTGCCTGCTCCAGCAGTCCTGCCCTACTCCTTTCCTTCCCATTTCCTCTGTTGCTTCACTCACAGAGCTGTGGCCTGCACTTTCTGTGGAGCCAACCAGTCAGGTGAGACATAACACCACCTCCCTAAACTCTTCTGCACATGAATTCTGATGTCTGAGGAACTAGTCGGGTGCCTGTTCCCACTTTTGGGGGCACAGGTAGGAGAGTGCAGCCCCTGTACCCTCGCAGAGCTACTGCCAAACTTGGAGCCACTGCAAACTGAGAGTGTGGCCTCTGAGTCTGTAGTTGGGTAGGAATTCATGCTCAGAAGTATGAATTACCAAGTAAAGTGGTTAATTCCAAGGTCAAGATGTGTGCAGTATCAGTATTAACAGTTTGATTGCTGACTGCTTTGAGAGATGCCRGCAGATATCCTTGTTCCTGAGTAAAGGCTTAAATCATCTAGATTTTGACTTATAGCTCTTGTGTTTAATTGAGTAAGTGTTCTGCCTTTCCAGGCATGACCTAACAACTGTGGATTTTGAGAAACATCAATAAGAGATGTACAAAAGTTCAGTAATATTGGAATAACTACAGTGTTGCATAGTTTCTTTCAAATACATTTTTTAATATGTCGTATCAGATGTAATTAACCTAGAGAATAGAACTTTGTCTTGTAGATAATTAATTGCCAGATACCATTCCTGGAATCTTTCTGACAAAGAGCTGAGTAAGGCTGTTTCACATTCTGTAAAATTTACAATGCTATAATATATTAAGCAATCAATATTAAATAACAATCTATGCTAGTAGAATCCTAAAGCTTTTAAATTTTAAAATAGATGAAGCAAAGTTAAGGTTTTTATTGCTCCGTTAACTTGTCTGCAGTGTAAAATGAGTGTGTACTAAATACTGTAATAAAATAGTTTAAACAAAACCATGCATTTAGAGAAAAAAAAAATTAAAGGCTATCTGTCTTGTAAATGTATGCTGGTTGTGCTGAAAGCCTTTTTTGACCCCCCTTTTACTTACATTACTGTCGTTAATAGCAGGAATCTGCCTGTTTTGATCTTTGAAAACATGTTGGACCCTTTGCTCGTGTTTGCAAGAGCTTTGTCACTGGAAAAACCAGGTCGAGCAGCTGCAGCTCAAGTTAATCTGTTTCCTTTAGAAGCAAAAACTGAAAGTTGGTACTTTGAACTCTTGTAACTTTTCTTTAAGGCCCGTATGGGTTGTATCTTTTMGTGTTTTAAAGTGCAGCAGATAATGTTTCTAATTGTATTTCCCATGGAAATATAGTTGGGTTTTGGGTTTTGGACAACCTTTACATTTTTTCATTCTGGTTTGCTTTGTAGCAGGCAGCATTGGTATCTGGCTTGCTCCTCACCAAATTGTCTGCTTGTCAGTGCAAGGCATGTACATTTTTCTTCTAACTTTTCCGGGTTTTCAGAATACATTGTGTTGCTAGTCACTCAAACTTACCAGTGCCTCCTGGGCTGTCAAGCCCACAGAATGACTGAATATCCTGAGTTGGAAGGAACCCACAAGGATTATGGAGTCCAGCTCCTGACCCTGCATTGGACAACCCCAAGAATCACATGTGCCTGAGGCCATGGTCCAAATGCTTCTTGAACTCTGTCCACTGCCATTGTCAGTCTGTTTTACAAGCAATCAGAGTGATCTCATTTAGGTGACACCTCCTGTCATGATGGTTTGAAGAAATGTGAAAACAGGAAGATGTTCAGCAAGGATCAATGAACTGTCATAGTCATAGGCAGAAATAATCAGCTGCACCAATACAGGACAGGGAGTAACTCACTTGGTATCAGTTCCTCTGAAAATACCCCAACCATTACAGTGGAAAATTGGTTGAAATCAAGGTGATGTCATGTTTTTAAGATGAGCAAAGCTCATAATGAGCTGTATAGACAGGACTGTAATACCTATCTATTGCACAAAGTAATTCTTCCACTCCGTGCATGTAAGGCTGTGGCTGGGGGAGCACCGTAGGTTAACGTCCACAAGGCTGCTACCAAACTGCCCTCTGGTCACGTATCCTAAGTTTCTGATCAAAGATTAAGTCCACGTTGTTCACTAGTAATCATCATTTCTCCCACCCAGCTTTTCCAGCCCTGGGATCGAGGTGCCTTATGTGGTGTGGTGTTTTTGCAGGGTGCCAAGTGAGCTGAACAATGTTCAGCCTCAGTGGCTGCATCACTCACTTTTTTGGAGGGGTACATTGTGCAGTTCATAAGCAGTTTGTCTCCCTTAACAAATCCTTTTGGACTTTAACCTGCTTTCGCTAATGTATGTCACAGCACCTCTGTTGTGTACGAGCATTAGGCTGGTTGTAATGGGGAGTGTCATACATGGAGCTGTTACTCGATGTCACTCCACAAATAACTGTTCCTGTCTGGTTAAAAGTGATAGCTAAATTGTTGAGTTTCTATGCTAGGAAAAGCAGTAATTAAGAGTGAAAGTGCAGGAGTGGAGCGTTAGGTTTGGTTGTTTCTTGGGCAGTGAAGTGTAATAGGTAATGGTACCCATTCTCCACTTGGAACAGAAAGAACGACTGTCTTAATTTCAGCATTTTTTATCTTTCATTCTTGATAGAGGAGTTTTGGGGGGGTTTTGTATCTGTACAGGTTTGGGGTACCAAGCATCAGGTGATCAAGGGCTGATTGTTACTGTTGCACTATCCTGTTCTTCATGCAAACCTTCCTTGTCCTCTAGTGAATGTTTCGGTCCCTGACTGTGGCGTGTTTAAAGGGAACATGTGGAACAGCCAGCTCTGCCCTTCTGGCCCTGTCTCTGCTGTATAATCAGAGGAATTGTCCCTGTCTCTGGGACAGGTGTATCTGCTTCCTCCTGAGATGGTGAGAAATACATTCTGCAGCAGTGCATTTTAGTGAGAGAGAGCAGGACAAAGTAGGACACATGCAAATGGAAGTAGGAACTGCTGGCTATTCAAGTAAAATTGTTATGCAAAGCAGGTTACAAATGGATTTCGCAAGCTGTGAATGTCTGACCCGTGGGCTGTCAGGCATGTATATTTCCCCAGGGTATTTTCAGTTTTACTGTAGTGACCAGCTTCATTTGTATTGTAAAGCTCTGAAAGGACAAGCACATGCTATGATGGCTTGTTCTTCATTACCTTTTTCAGTTTTTGTTTGATAACACACCATCAAGTCCTGGCTTACAACGGAGCTAGCACAATGAGAGAAGTGCAGAAAGCGAGAAATGTATAATTTCACTATGCTTGTGAACTGCCACAAGCCCATTGCTGATATTTCTGCTGTTTCTCTATTAAGCTTGAAAGCAATTCTGAAACACTCTCATTGGAATGTTCGATAGCTCTTTTTTATTATTTTCTGTTAGTGACTTTCGACCTTCATCCCTCAGAGCTTGTGCCAAGAGCTCTTAAAAAAGCCTTACAATTTCGTTAAAAGCCTGAAAGGTTGTAGTTGCTTGTACTTGGATAAATAGTCCAGAGCATATGATAACAGATGTGTTTTATGCTTGGTGTCTATGTTGCTAAACTTGAAGTTGCAGCTCAAAACAGCCCTTGTAAGATGGCCAGGAATTTATAGCACTGGTGTTAGCAGCAGATACAGGAATAGAAACCAGGAGACCTTACTCTGGCCACTAGGTAGAAGGAGTTCTTTCAAAATCTTTCTTTTCAAAATTGAGGCTTTACTTAGATGCTTAAGGCAATGTGTGCTCTGTTCTTTATGTACACATGGGATTATATGCATTTGGGTTATTTTGGGGCCTGGCTTTGGATTTTGAGCCTTTCCCAAATAGAGCAGGTTTGTAGTCAGAATCCAAGGCTGTTTTTTTCCCTCAGTAAAAAAGAGGGAGGATTGCATAGAGCTCTCTAGGCTTCAGCATGTGACCTGTTCTTCAGTTTGTGCTTCACCAATGGTGGTTTTTCTGGGACCTGTTTAATCCTAAATTAAACAGTGCTAAATAAAACCTCAGTGAGAAGAGACACTTATTTGCAAGCAAATGCCCATCCCCACTGGTACCTGAGTGAACGCATCCACACTGCACAACAGAAAACCGACCAAATGCTGTGTTCCTCAGGGCTYCCAAATTCAGTGTGGATTGGGTTTGAGATTAAGGAAGGATGTTTTGTCTTCTGTTTCCGTGATAACATCCTGAGCACTACAGCCCGTTATAAAAGGCGGCTGGTCCTGGTCTTTAGTCACTGTAAACTAACCCTTGGTCTGTTGGGGAAAAACAACACTCCCCTTCCTCTTTTTAAGAAACTGCTCTTGTGAATCCCTGAGCATTCTGCTCTCCACTTGTGCAAGCTGAGCTGTGGAGCTTAGGCTGTGATAAGCTTTTTACTCCATTTTGATCAGGCACTGAAATGAGACCGTGCATTCCTTGCAGCATCAAATGTTGAAGTAGTCCTTACATTATGAAGTTTGTCAGAATTAGTGTTCATTTAAGTACCATAAAAGTTGCTGAACATAAAATGAATCTCACTTCTGAGAGTCCCTGCTGTTTTGGAAACACTTGGGGGTCTTTGAGATGTGGGAAGCCTAATTAGAATGTGAGCTGTAGCTACTTCAAGCTCTGTAAAGCTATTTTTGTTTGAGTTGTAAAATCACTAATACTGATTTTTTGCTGCAGGCTGCCATGCTTTCTGTTAGGGAGATTTTGCATCAGGCTTTTTGAAAATACGCAGTTTGTGGTATCTACAGCTTAACCTTTATACAGGTGGTAATAGTGGGAGGATGAATTTGAAGGGATTTGGCTGAGGCTGACATCTTGCTATCCACCACAAGAGTGGAGGCACAGCTGGTGAATTTGTTCCTCCATGTGTTTGTGCCAGTGAAAACTTGCTGAACAGAAGGAAGGCAAGACCTGTGGCAAAGTTTCTTGAGCTTTATTGACTCTTTCCAGGATCTCCGTTAGGTATTTTGGAGCTCACTGCGGTGTACTTTAAAATACTGGGGTTTTTTCCTCCTGTCTTTGTGTCCTGTAAACCAGACAAGGTAAGCCATAGGGAAAGAGAATTGTTGTCTAGATTATTCTATTTTACTTCTCTTTTTCCTATTATCTTAAATAAATAACTTTCACAATTGAAGACTTTTGCCAGAGGGGACGTGGTAGTAAAAGACTTGCAAGGGGTGAGAGGCAGGGTGAGTCAGTCTGTGCCAAGTTCTGTCCTTGTGCCTAGGCTTGGTTGTGCCTCAGCTAACATGAAGTTGTCTCAAGTATTCTTGTGTTATCTGCCAAAAAATATTAAAGGTGGTTTTGGAAAAGTTTGAATGCTAATTGATTGCTCCAGTCCTGTCTTTGGAGTTTTCTTTGTTACAACAGACTTTACTGTGCTTGCCAGCCAGTGCTGCTGTGGATTTCATGACCACTTTAGCCAGTGCTTCTATGGATTTGAGTTTTGTGTGGTGAAATACGGCATGGAATTGTAATAACAACTTGCCTTTATCTCATGCAGTTAAAAATAACGTCATTTCCTGTAATTTTACCCAGCTACTTCTCCCCATCAACCCTTTCTGAAAGTCAGGGAAATCCTGAATTTATCTGTAAATGTTTATATTGCACAAACCTCCAGTGATGAGTAGTTTTCTGCAACAGACTTGGAGGACAATATTTAAGAGTTTGGAAAGGGAAGCTTAGATCCTAGAGTGGCTSTGTCCTGTGACTTTATTGTTGGTGTTGGTTTGTTGTCTCTCAACTTTGTCATGTATTTTACTTTGGAGTACTTTCCTCCGGTTCCTTCAAGATGAATGGAAGTAACTTAGACATAATTTCTTCTCAAAGAAACTAAAGACAGCCATATGTMACCCAGACGTCAGCCTTCTGCTTTGAAAAGCTTCAAAATTTGCTCTCCTGGACTCCTGCTTCAGCTGCTTGGCTGTTGTGGTAAAGGCCATGGGTGTGCGAAGTCCATGTGTTGAAGCAGTCCTGTAACTTCAGATAAGGCATCTGACAAAAACACTGCTGAGGAGTGGGGAAGAAAGACCCCTGGACTATGTGTTTGTTGTGGTGGGAAGACTTTCTGAAATTATTTTCTTCTGAGTTTGTATTTTGTTCTCTCATGTGACTTTAAAGAGCTGTGGGTGGAAGGAGTGTTTCTATAGTGATAATGGGAATTGGGGCGAGCGAGAATGAAAACCTGTATCCATAACACATTACTGCATTATAGTGCAATCTACATCCATTATTTAGTTATTATATTATAATACTTGGTAGTTGAGTGCAATTTAAGAAACAATCTTTCTCTGGCTGTTTTCAGTAACATTTGCTCAGTGGTTGTTAAGTGTGTTCACAGCTTTTTATGTCTACCTAGAGAACAAGTATGCACMGTCTTAAAGCATGTCCAAACGTGGTGCTTTAGGTTTTATTCTGAAAAATGTGGGTATTTTGCATTTCCTATGTGTTGTTATGAATAATTGAATTTAAGGAAAAGCCTAAAATATTTTAGCAGTTATGTCTTCTTGAGTCACCCTAATTGTTTTACRTATCTTTTTGCATTGAAATGTTGCAGTTAAAATTAACTGGGCTGTGTGTTGTGAGTAAATCAGGAAAAGAAAAACTGATTTGGCTTGCCCTGAATCACAATGCGATTTTGATGGGCATATTTCCCCAGGTTTCCTTAAGATGCCATTCCTGTCACACAGCCACCTTGGTGACAGATAGCCAGAGGGAGGAGGATTCATTTGTTCAACACGGGGATGAGACAGGGAGCTGCAGGTGACCAGGCCATGTCTTGGGTTGTCTTTTCTGAAGAGAGGAWTTTGAGTATCCCGTGGTGCCACTTAAAATAAATTTGCAGGGAACAAAAATGTGATATATTGGGCTGTGGTGAACTTGCTCTGTTGAATCCAGGCACAGCTTCCCTTGAAGCAGTTTTTATTGGTGGTTTGTTTCTTCTTGGAGCAGAAAAGGAGCCATTTTTCTCTGAAATTAAAAGCAGTGTTAAAGCACCTCTGCTGAGGGTGAGAACCCTCCTCCCAAGGGTTATTCCATCCTGGGAAAAGTAATTTCCGGGCTTAGAAATTCAGTTACAGAATTGCTGCCTTTGAAACATTTGTTCACTTAATAAATTTTAATTCCTGCTCTAGTTCGAGTGTTGTGAGTGCTTCCCTTGGATTCCTGAGACTTGGGAATGTTTTTAATGTACTGCATTGTTCTCTTTGTGGCATTGTCAGTGTGACTTTGTGGAGGAGAAAAAATACATTGGCAACTAACAGGTGGCACTGAAGCAATTGTGTTACACTTTCTGTTTCAGTTAGAGCAGCAAGAATCCCAGATCCCTGAAGTTCAGGAAAAAAGGAGATTCAGCCAAAACTCAGAGCCCTCTCTGAATATGTTTTTCGGGGTTTGTCTCTCCACAAACCCAAGCAAGCTGATTAATTCAGCTAAATTCACAAGCACAAAATGTTTGAGACTTTATGTTTAGTTTCATGTTTGCATATGGATGTCAGCTTGAGAGCTGAGCCAGATCTGCTTGTTATGTTCCAGTTTGGTGCCTGCGTGTTCCTGAAAGTTGTTTGGTTTTGAGAGGTTTGAGACTGGCGTACAGCAATTCCCAAGGCTGTGCTTGGAAATACTCACTAGGTATGGAATTGCACATGGCTGGGGATGGTTGCTATGTGTTCTAGCTAAAACTTGGAAACTGCCTTGCTCTGCGACTGTTCCTCGGTGCCTCTTCTCCATTTCCATGGGAACAGATGGGCTTTTGTTGATAAGAGCTGTTATCAAACTGGGAAACTGCGGGGCAGCAGTTGAGCCACTCTTAGTATAAAACAGGGCTGACTGCAGGCTGAGGACATCCCATGGCAGCGTGGCTTCAAATGGAGGGGCTAAAAATATCCTTCCTCCTTCCTCCTCTCAGGCACAGATGCCCCAGTGTGAAAGGAAGAGTCACTCTGGCATAGACCTGATGAGATCTATGGCAGCCATGGGATTGGGTGCAAAGGAATGCTTTATGTTTGGACCTACCCGAAGAGCAGCAGTTTTGAACAGTTGAGCTAAAAAAGGGTTTCAGATTTTTTGCAGACCTTGAAGGCTGTCCTGTTTGGAGCAGTCAGTCTTTAAAGTTTCGTTTTGTTACTTAATTTATCTGTATTTGTTTTGTACTTGGGGAATTATTCAAAGCAAAATCCAGTGGTGCATGCAGTACCTAGATTAAATTTTGTAGCTTTGGTAAGTCCAAAGAAAAATCTTACTGTAGTTCAGTTAAGATTCATTCTTTTTCTTAGAGGCATAGCACTGTGTTTTAAGTATCCAAGTGATAAATTTAATGTGAATTATTATCTGGAAATCACTTGTATGTATGGGATAGATGGATTTACTGGATGCTTTTCTTAAAACGTTTTCCAGTAAAATTGTTTAATCACCTAAAGTCGGTTCTTCCATTTTGGTGGATTTATTATTTAAATTAAAGAGAGCAATGTCAGATGTAAACATCAAAGGCAGATACACCAATGCACAAGATTACTATGTGTGTTCCTGACTTACTTTTTGGTTGTATTTCACTAATGGATTTTGTGGCATAAGTGTTTTTGAAAGTGAAATTTTACAGGACTGTTGTGCAGTTGTCATGATAATAACTCCATAACTCCATAGGAGCCACCAGAATTCCAGCGTTGTGCACGTGACTGCAAAGTTGTCCTGAATTTAAGGCACTTCAGTACAAGTCAGTTTTGCTTGGCTAAGCAGTGGGAGCAGCTCCAGGGGTGTCTTGACACTGTCAGGAAAAATGATTTTGTAGATCTGTGTTGTGGAAGTGACTCCTGTTGAAATGGTACGGGAACATGGAGCTTTGGAAAAAAAMCAGTGTGTTCTATTCTCTCTGGAAGACCCAGAAAGGGTAACCCAGGGGTGTTTACGGGGTGAGGGTGTGTGTATGAGCTCTCTGGTCCATAACACAGGGCATGCATCCTTGGCTGTCTGCCAGGGTGTGAATGGAGCTGTGACAGCTCGTTAAAATGATCCTAGAAAGGACAACGGGCTGTGAAGATAACGTCAGTCTGGGTGTGAGGCAGGAAAAGGTCCTGGCAGCAAACAAAGCCACTGAGGGGGAAGCTGTGGAGGGCTCATTGCTACAGCAGAAGTCCCCTGAACAGGTTGTTCATGCAGGTATATAGGCAGTTACTTACTCTGCCTTTTATCCAGCTATTTTTTACTCTGGTCACAGAGCTCAATGCATCCCTCAGCACTGCTCCCTCGCTGGCATTTGGCTTCAGGCCAAGCAGTAATGAGTACCCCAAGCCCGATGTGATTTGGCTCCTCCAAATCTATTAGCATATCTTTAGAGCAAGATAAAACTCATTAAAAGAATTTACATTTGGGCATTAGAATTTCTGATAATGTTTAATACCTACTGCCAAACCCGCAAAACTGTGGTAATGTCCTTCAGATGAAACTACGATTTACCCTTTTTTGTGGGGAAAAGAACAGACTGCAATATCCGTAATAAAATGATTCTGTAGTACATGACCTTACCAAAGGTTTGATGGGGGCTGTGTATGATAAAGGAATGCACACCATGTTTAAGATTTGGTTTATTAGAAATCATATTAAAATTCGTCATGTTTGAGTTGTGTTGTATTGTGCATGACTCTGGTGAAAGCAGCCTGAGTTACAGAACACCCAAAGTTCCTGGTCCTTGAAGCCGAGTGCTGAAATCTTTATGTGACTGAGTTACAGATCTGGACTTCAGCTTGTGCCCTCCCTGGTCTCTCTGCAATTCACTTTTTTACACACCTGTTTTTGATCCCAGAACTCCTGCTGGTGTCTCTCCCTGTATGCCATGTTGAGGAGGAATCAGTCCCTGCCCAGATCGCTGTCCCGCGGTGGGTGAGACAGCACTCCAAGGCAGCCCAGCAGACATCAGCTGATCCAGGGCAGCTCTCCATGTGTGAGCTCTCACCTCAGAGCCTGTAACAGAGCCACGCTTGAACTGCTCATGACCTGTGCTCAGATTATCCCAGCTAAATGACTGAACTCTGCTGTGCATGCTGGAACAGTGCTTGTAAATAGATGCATGGAAGCCCAACGTAGTAGCTGCACAAAAGACAGCTTGAATGTTTTTATCCATATGAAAGTACTTTTAAGTATTAAAGTCTCTTCAGCTGAAAATATCCTGAAATGGGCCATAAAGATGCATATCTTTGCTCACCTAAAGTTCTATAGATGTGGCCCTGCTGCTGCGCTAGTTCCCCAGTGGAAGTGCTGGCGCTGTACATCCCATCAGCCTCTTCTCTTGGGAGTTAAGGAACATCCAGGTAATTGTTACCTACTGTAAGTCACTGAGGAGATTCGCATTTTGTTCTCTTTTTCCTTTACCACATTTCATTTCAGTAGCTGTTGAGGTTTATCTCTCTATTACATAGCAGTCAGCAGTGAGGCAGATTCAGGGTGTTGGTGTGTCACATTTTTGAAAGGTATCAAGCATTGGTCTTTAGAGTTTAATTTTCTGAAGCACTCCCATCAGCTGTAAGAATAAGACCTGCACTTGCAAATTCTTGTTTGCTTCTACTTTCTTTTTTTTTTAAAATTTCTTCTCACCACCCTTCAAATAAAGAAACACAATGACATAGCAAGAGAGTTATTTTGGGGTTTTGGTGGATATCTTCACCGTAACTGTGTGTGTAGTAGGTGATCTCTGGATCTGCATTCATGTTGTCTTTCTCTTTGCATTTCCTCATCTTCCTGCATTCAGGCAATGCTAATCATGTGATACTTCTGTGACTTGAGGCTTTAAGTTCTTATTTTTTTAAACTCAGATCTAGGTTTTTGTTGGATCCTCCTGAGAAGGCTGCGAAGGAGTGAAAGTGCTCAAGGAAAAGTGTTGTGGTGTCTAATCTTGAAGAGGAGGGGGCAAATTTTCTGAGGTGTTTACTTCCAACAAATAAAATGATCTTGAGGAGAGGTAGTTTCAAACTATAGCATGGCAAACTATATGGCTTTTCTTACAGAACGTAGCACTATATTGGAGAGACTGTTTTCAGTCAGCGTACCCCTATTGCACTGTACCAGTTGTCAGAAATTCAATGAAAAATAAAGCATCAAAGTTTTTAACAAGTACGCTTTGAAGTATCAATTTGTGCTTTTTAAAACTACCTTTTCATGTGACTCCTCTCCTATGACTCCTGATCTTTCATTCATTTTAAAAAAACAGCAAGAAAAACATCCCCTTAAAAAATAAAAAGAAGGAACTTCGTTCATCTACGTTTGCTGTTTGAGTGTGTTTAACTTTATAAATGTAGACAGTGCTCAACACACAGGGGAAGAATAACCTGGTACCTTCATGAGTTTTGCTGTATCTTGAACATAAGCTTAATTTTTATTTGCTTCCTTCCTTCAGGTTTTGAATGAAGAATGCGATCAGAATTGGTACAAGGCAGAACTCAATGGAAAAGATGGCTTCATTCCCAAGAACTACATAGAAATGAAACCCCATCCGTAAGTAGAGCTTTGGGATAGGCTTCCTTGGGTTTACTTTGGGCATCCTCACAAACAGAAGGAAGGTTTTCTGCGAAAATGTACTTTACCAGCTCTACCTAAATTTACAAATAAGGGATTGCTAGTGAGTTGTGTCTCTAGCTGTAGTGTTTGCTGTAACTCCTTTCACAGTAGCTACGTAGTAGGGTGTTTAAAGAGGCTTTCCTGGTGCTTGCTCTGGTGTTTTCTAGGGTCAGACAGAGAAGCCTTGGAGTTAGCAACCATAAACGCTCAGAAAACTCTTTAGTTGAGAATTGTCACCACCACTGCCCCAGGAAAAGAGTGTCTGTGTTCTTGTGATCATTCTCTACTTCCTGAGTAGCTAAGAGTAAAAATCATGACATTCACAGCTCACCAAAAGGTGAGGGATATTTGGAGCTGAACTTGCAGTGTGTCTGTCACATCCTGAATATTGAATCACAGAATTGTTAAGGTTGGACAGGACCTCTGACAGTCATGTGGTCCAACACCTTCCTCACAGAATAGGCTGACCTCAAAGTGCTGTTACACAGGGATCATTGCCTTGATCTGCTTCTCCAGAGAGCTGTGTTTGAGTACCTACTTTGAACATTTCCCCATAGGTGTAATGAATCCAGCATATGAAAACTTTTTGTAGCATTTCATGACTGAAATTATTTCATGACAGAAATATTTCCTTTGTGTCAGTTCATGTGTTTCTGCTGTCTTCTGCTAAACTCTGCTTCTTTCAACCTTTGAGATCCTGCAACATCTGAACAAGAACAGCAAGCTCTGGGTAACAGATTCAAAGGAAGGTTTAGGAGGGAGCAGCAAAACCTGTAATCAGAGTTTTTACAAGGGGCTGTAGCGTTTCATTTGCTCGCAAAAAATGATGATTTATGTAAGTGTTGACTGTCATTATATAATGAAGATATTGCAGTTAGATGCAATCAAGAATTATTTTTCTAAGGGCTCTTTTGAAATAGCAGAAGGAAGCTTCTCAGGGACTGTGCCTCAAGAAGGGAGATCAGGTGTTAACAGTTTAGTGCAGCCAAGTGGAAAGTGAAGCAAGGACACACAAGAAAATTCTGAAATTGTTTGAAGCCTTGTTTTCTGCAGTAACATGTCTGCTTTACCTGGGTGTGCCAATCCACTGGGGATCACAAATTCACATTGCAATTTCTTTCTCATTGATTTGATGCTTGTACCTTTTCAAAAATTTTCCGGGCTTTTGAGTTATCCTGCAGTGATGTGTCTCTCCTATGATGATCAGATTGTTCTGTGGTCATCCATGGCATTTTGTTTTAGAGGGATAGAGCTGTCAGTTTTTCACTTTTTTATATCAAAAGGGTATGAACAGTATTTGAGCCTGCAAGTGGGTGAATTTGGTAGTGTTTTTTAAGCATGGTTAATTTGATTTTATCTGAAGGTGTTTAAACTGCTAATGGCATCTGGATGGAGGCAGTGCCATGTGTCAGCAATGCTGGGAGTCTTAACTACTGCATTAACAACCCTGGGAAATTATGCAAAAGTTTTTATAGCATAATGTTGGCTTAGCTGTAGTGCAGAGCTCTCCAGTCATACAGGTCATACAAAAAGCAAACTGCAGGCAGCTGAGCAGAGAGAAGGAGAATGTTCCTTTTCTCAGAATAGTGTCAAATCATTTTGAAGAGGTTTTGGAAAAGCAACTGAAAATGGCTTTAAATCCTGTCCTAGGATCCAAGACTTAAATCCTCCAACCACACAGCTGGTATTAAATGCAGTGTTTCTTCTTACTTTTGTTTTGCAAATCTTACATTTCACTTTGTAACTACCAGCAAATGCAGAGTCACCTGGAGGTTAACCTGAAAGGTTAATCTGAATTGCCACCTCAATTAACAAAGCAAAGATGTGAGCAGGCCTAGGAAAGACAGGGAAGAGCTGCAAGGAGGTTCATGTGAAGGCACAGCACACCTTGCTCTTGTAGGGGACAGGGGGAGATTTTGCTGTTTGTGAAACACACCATGAGTCTGATCCAGGCTATCTCAGGTCTTTGTGTTCGTTATCAGCTTGTCCTGGGGATATTGCTGAAGTCTCACTTTGCAGTGTTGTAATTTCTGTGGAGGATCTCGGCCAAGTAAGATGATTGTGTGAAGTGAAGCCGAAGGAATTGCCAAAGTGCCGATGGAGATGCGGCTGGAAGCGATGGGAACCTGTGCTCTGCCAATCGGTGTAGCTCCCTCTGGCTGTGCAGCATCAGCAGGAATGCCTGGAGTTGGTTCTGCAGTGCTGACAGGATGAGTTTSACCTGCATTACAGAGCTAGTTGGAGTCAAGCCTTATCAGGCTTAGCCCTTCAGCAGGAAAGTTGTGGGAATGTTGTGGTCACTTTGCCTAATTCTCCACATGGGATTTTTGACATTCTGTGATTTTTGTTAAATTTTTTTCAAACGTTCTGTAGCAACACTTCTGTAGCAACACTTCTGTAGCTTTTCACCTGTGTTCTTAAGTAGGCAGTAGTCCTGCAAAATAACTTTATTTGTTTCATCTCTGGGGCTTTCTTTTCATTTCTTAATTTAGATTCTTTTCCTCTGGCTAATGTGGTAGTGAAGCCATGCAGCTGCAAGGGAGCTCAAGAATTGTGAAAGATTTTTGGTCTATTTAAAGTGCCTTAGAAGCAGCTGGAAGAAAACCTTAAGGGTTTGATATTGTCACTTTGGAACTGTGAATTCTTTTAAAAGAATAGTACACTTCTACTTTCTAGGGGTTCAGTAAAATATAGAGGGAAAACAGGTATACTTCTGAGGCTTGAGGAAGGATTCTATTAAGCTATTTCAGGCTTTCCTTTTTATTTTACAGACATAGGTGAGGTTGATTTTCTGTTTGTGTTTTTTTAAGATGGGACTTTCATTTTCAAGTCATGTGTAAGTAATTCAGAATTATTTGAGAACTAAATAGGATTAAGACACTTTATAAACAAGAAAGATGGTGACATGTCTAAAATCATAATATAAAGCTTTCTTTAAGTAACATTTGGCAGAGAGAAAATTCAACACTTCTTTCTGACAATAGTGCCAAAAGCCCAGGGAACAAAATATTACCTTTGAATTCTGAGGGTGTTTCACCTAATGGTTTCTCTTGGTTGATTTTTGAGATAGCAGAGTGCAGTGAGGGGCAGGTGGACCTCCCTTAGTGGTCTGCCACCTTTCAGCTCAGGTATCAAGAAGCAGCATGGGTGCTGAGCCACCCAGAAAGTACAAAATGCCATGAATTTCTTTATCACTGGGAGTAGGATGGTTGAGGGAGAAAGTTTTTCTTTTCCTGGGGATAAAAAGAACGCAACAAGAGTTTCAAGCAAGTGTTTGGTAATCAAGTAATCAGTTCTCCCTCAGCTCTAGAGGTAGTTTTCCCTTGGAGAGAAAGGTCTGGTGACTTTGTGACGTCATGAAAGCTTCAACTTCTCTTAAGAGCAACTGTTTCAGGAAGGATTCTGCAACTCCTGCCTTGTTGCTGCACCAAATCCTTCACTGCAGACAGTGTGCTGTGTGAGTGGAGCTCTTGTTACGAAATGCTCTCCTCTAAGGTCAGTCATCTGCGTGGGTGTGGCTGTGATAAGTGCTGCTGTCCTGTGTGATCTATTCCTCAGAGCTGAAAGCTCCACTTTTTAGTCGTGAAGACGGTTCTGCTTTTCTCATGCCATGTGACCTACCACTCATCCCTTCTTTGCCTTTAATCTTGGATTAGTCTGGAAATGCAAATGTGAATGGGGGTAAGGATCCTGTGACCGGGCTGTTGGTCAGTGCTGACGATCTGGTGGCCCGAGGTAGGTTCAGCCTCAGTGTCATGGTCAGCCTGTGGCTGGTGAGAATATCGGATGTGGCTTCCATGAGGCAGCTACTTCATGTGACTCCTGTGAAAGCTGCTGGATTGTCTTGCCTGTAGGAGAAAGCAAGAAAAGAAGCTCCTGAAACAAGTCTCATCAGCATCTTTTCTGGAACAGAACCCATGCCTGGCTCAGCACTCCTCTGCAATGAAGCAGAGAGACTTCAAAGACCTTGAAGGAACTTTTCTCACTTGGTCTGTGTGTAACTGCACTCCCTGGCACCTGCCTCAGTCTTCTGACAGATGATACCTCTCTTGGACCGTAGGACTCTTCTAGTCCTAGTACAGCCTCAGAGAGGTTGGGCTCTGGGCTGTAGGAGCAAACAGCTGCTGGATGAAAATATTGATTCTCTCTGCTGAAGTACCACCCAATCTAAAAGAGACTAGAAATTGATTGTGGTACAAAATGCACTTTCCTCTCGTGCAGGATGGGTCAGTGCATAGACAGGATCTTCTTTCCGCAGCTGTTTCTGGCTCTTCCGTGAAAGGATTAAAATTCTTAACTTTTCCTATTGTTTTCTTTCCCTCCCCACACAGGTGGTTTTTTGGAAAGATTCCCCGAGCGAAGGCTGAAGAGATGTTGGGCAAACAGAGACACGATGGTGCCTTCCTCATCAGGGAGAGTGAGAGCGCTCCCGGGGACTTCTCCCTCTCAGTCAAGTAAGTCATGCCCAGGAGCAATTGTGTGCTAATCAGGCATCTGCTGCTCCTTTGGACTAGTGAGTAAAGGGCAGGTGATAGTCAACGCTGAGGAGCAGGAATAATCTCCTATAGCATTTCTGTTCTTCTAGCGACATTTATTCCCTCTCTGACAGAACAAATACCCCTGCTCTGGTTTGCAGTGAGCCCACAGGACTGACCTGGTGGCATGTGGCTCGCACAGTCCCAGGCACTGCTCATTAGGTTGTTGTGGATCCCATTCCTCCCTCTTACAGCCACAAAGGTGCCCAGTGTGGACAACCTCCCATCCTCCTTCATTCTTCCTCTGCAGTGCAAGTTACTGCTTKTATCTTCCCTCTGTGTAGTACATTTGCAAATACGTTTTTCTCTGCTTGGCACATGCTTTGGTGATATCTCCATTGTCCAGCAGTGGGACATGGAGCTGTAAAAACAGAGATCCATTTGATCTCTCACAGGTGGTCTTAAGCTGAAGGAGGACAGGTTTAGATTAGGAAGAAATTTTTCCCTGTGAGCATGGTGAGGCCCTGGCCCAGGCTGCCCAGAGAAGCTGTGGATTCCCTATCCCTGGAATTGTTAAATGCCAGGTTGGATGGGGCTTAGAGCAACCTGGTCTAGTGGAAAGCGTCCCTGCCTATGGCCGGAGGGCTGGAACAAGGTGATCTTTAAGGTCGCTCCCAACACAAACTATTCTGTGATTCTGTGATCTGAAGTCACTGTCAAATAGAGGTATTAGAAACTTTAAAGGATATGTGAAGTAATTTACTGTATGATGGAGGTGGGAGGGAGCCTCTCTTCAGCAGTTGATTTTGGCTTTTTTTATTATTTTCTATAATCTTCCCCGTTCCCACCGTAAATAAACAAGATTTCCTTTAGAATCCTAACAACATTTTTTATTATTTGTGTGCAATTACAGCTGGCTCTGTTTTCTGTGACTGTCAATGATCTGTCTCAACAAGATGTGGGGTTTTTTATGGTCATCCTTGGTCTGTAACCAAATTTTTGTCCTTCTGTGCAGCAGCACTGAGTCATGCCAACAAGCTGGATTAAAGCCACTGATTTTAGAAATGTTTATGTTTCTGTCTTGGATGGAATCATCTGGGCTAGAAAAATAGATGTGAATGAAAGCTGGAATTGCAGAAAGTGCATTCCTTTAAGAAACAGAAAGTTGCAATGGCATCGCTGGGCCTGCCGTGTGTTGCCATCTGGTGGTAATGTCTCTGTTGGGTGGGTTTTACTGTGTGTTTAATTTAGGAAAGTCCTTTTCCTAAACAGTGATCTCTAGGATTTTAAATGGTGAGAAGGTCCCAGGGCAAGGAAGGCAAAGCAGAGGCAGCACTCAGGAGCTATTTCAAGGCAGTGTCTGCTTTCGCTGCTGATGTATAGGAGCCGTGCACGCCAAGTGGGAACAGTTGTCTTCTGTTTTCAGTGTTTTTAGGCTGAAGTAAAAATACCAATGTGCCATTCATCTGGAAATTCCCAGTGGACCTCTGCGGAGTTCCCCTTTATTCAGTGTAAAACGGTTGGAAATGTAGCTTCAACTGAATGCCATCATTTGTTGGAAAAAATTGTTAACACAGAATTGAAGTTGCTGTTTTATGTGTGCAGCATCATCTTTGAACATTTTGGGGTTTGAGGGTTTTCTTGTGGGTTTTGGAGGTTTTTTTGTCAGGTTTTGTTTTGGAGTTTTTTTAAGGACCAGAGAGGTCTTTTTGTTTCACAAGACAGTCCTTTACACAAGTCCTGCAGCAGACACTATCCTACCGTCCCCATGGCAGTGTTTTCCCAGGAAATTGCCTATAGTGGGACTGGTGCTTATCCATTGCATTGTTGCATGTACCCAGTGATGCTGTGGGAAGGAGGGCCTGGGACTGTGAGAAGCACAGGACCATGGCAAGAGTAGCAAAAACTGAAAGTGGCTCGAGTCAGTTGTGAAATTGCTGGGTGTGAAGAGCTACACCGAAGTGCATGTGCTGTTTGACTGGAAATCCTGTGTCTGGGGATGTGAAGTGAGAGGCACAAAGTGGGTGTTGCTGTGTTACTGTGACTTTGCAAAGTCCATGGCATTTGTCCTTGAGATTCTCTGCACCATCTTCAGTGACACAGGTGACTACATACATCAAGAAGTACATGTGATGCCAGCCACAGGATTGCATCTGTGTTATCAATGTCAGTGACAGTTTTCACTGTGCCCTGAAGGACCGTTTTGTTCCAAACTCTGTGCTGATGATCCCAAAAGGGGAATGCTCAGTGACTAATACTGTGCTTTTTTGTGTTCTTCATTCTTTCAACACAGGTTTGGAAATGATGTGCAGCACTTCAAGGTGCTTAGAGATGGGGCTGGCAAGTATTTCCTTTGGGTGGTGAAGTTCAATTCTTTGAACGAGCTGGTAGATTATCACAGATCCACATCTGTCTCCAGGAACCAGCAAATATTTCTCCGGGACATTGAGCAGGTGCCACAGGTAAGAGAAGTGTCCTTGTAGAGTGCCTTGTTCAGCCTGTTGCAAYCACAGTCTGAAGTGAGATTGCATCTTGGAGTAAAGGGATAGGGATGGAAAAAAGCTGCCTGACATTTTCTTTGCCTGTGGAAGTGTATCTTTAGATCTGCAGTCAAAATTATACTGATAAATAAGCTGCATTCTTGTGCAAAGCCYACCTGCACTCCCTGGTCTCCCTTGAGTTCTGGCAAAGTGTTGCTGCTGGAACATTTGGCTGCTTGTAATGTTTCTGGATTCTGTTGCAGGAAGGTAATCTGATTCCTGTGAATTAAAAATGGATTTACTGCTGTTATAGGGCAGAGTAAGAAATGATAGGGAAGTGCTGGCTTAATGGTTAGACTTGATGATCTTAAACAGTGACCCTAAACAATTATGTGATTCTCTTCTGATTTACATTGGTTCATAGCGAGAACTGCAGCCCTAAGTGARGCTTTGGTACTGGGCTTTCCTGAAGAGGTGGTTACAGCATATGGAACATCTCTGGTTTGGATCTAGCCAGTGTGAAGAGAACCCAAAAACTATTGCAGAGTGCCAGCAGAGAAGCTTGTGTATATCCAGCTCTTTGTTTTGTTCTGTTTCCCAGGTCAATCAGAGTGTTATATTGCGTGTAACTGCATGTTTTTTCAATTCTGGTGTGCTGGTTTGGCTGTAAACCAGCAGGGGAAGTTAACCYCACACCGAATACCTCGAGAGATTTTAGGTCAAAATTACAATTTTAATAAAAAAGGTTAAAGTAAATGCAGTAATACAGAAACATGGGCTTAAACAAACCGACAGAGTGACGGTACAACCTGATACCCTGTTGACCTGGGTGGTAGCTGTGCAGTCCAGTTAGGCACTGGTCCTGCAGGAAGGCCTGGTAATCCAGTCCCGGTAGTGGAATGGAGTAGCTAAGTCCAATTCCGAGGAGTGGAGTCTAGTCGAGTCGAATCAAGAGTCCCGTCRAGTCAAGAGTATCTTCTCCCATCCAAAAACCCTTGTTTTATGCTGTACTTCTGGGCTGGCACCTCCCCCAGGGGCGGGGACTTTCACAATGGAAAAGGATCTTCCCGATGTTCTATTGGTTGTTTCGGTAAGGAGCTTGGAGGAGTCCTAGGGTCCTTCGAAATGTTCCTGAGGGGTTCAGGCTAATTAGTCAGGCTGGGTGGTGCTAATGGGCCATTACCTGAGCTCAGATAATCAGCTGGGTGGTGCTAATGGGCCATTACCTGAGATCAGATARCCAGGGTGGGTAGTACTTCCTGTCGGTTGGAGTGCTTATCTCARTTGAGATAAGGAGTCCCAGGTGTGTAATTATGAAATTTATCCAGCTTTTGTGGGTGGTAATAGAATATAACTAACCCAGGACATCTGGATAAATCCTTTTGCTTCTGGTTCTAGCCTGAAGACAAGGGGTGTGGAATTGGTGCTGCTCTCCAGGTGCCACGGGCACCTTTGTCACAGTTTGTCTGAGTTTAACATCTGGCTCTGCACTGCCAGGTCAGGGATAAACAGGGGGTGAGAAAACAGCTGGCTGAAAAGGACAAGCATGAAGAGACCTTCCTGGCCTTCTGATTTTAAGACTGCAAATACATTTTAAATGAGCTGTTAGCTTTCCCATCAGAAYGGAAGTCTTTGTTGACCAGGCAAAATGTTCTGTGACAGGAGTTTTAAGGAAAATGTGTAAAATGTCAACATCCAGTTGTTAGGGGGAACTTCGTGTAGATCAGTAATATTTGTGCTGTCAGTTGGTGAGAAMAGCACAAGTAAGCAGCAAGACTATTGCATTGCAACAGAGCTCAGATTTACAGAAGGTCACGAAGACTGAGAAATACTAGAAAAACATCAGAATCATCTGCTCTATTTCAACTCTTTCACAGAAACTTGACTTTTTTCTGAGGTGTTCTGTAACCTGTGCTTTGCTGTTTTAGCACCTTGTTGCAGAGGTTGGGAGCTGCCTTGCAGGGAAAGGGAACAGCCCAAATGTTTATTGTTAAACCACGGTGTAAGTGCAGCTCCTGCCTGCAGGAGCAGCTGTCTGGAGTGCCGTGGGTGATTCTCACTGTGTGTGTGTTTTTCTTTCCCCTTTCAGCAACCAACATACGTTCAGGCCCTGTTTGATTTTGATCCCCAAGAGGAAGGAGAGCTGGGCTTCCATCGTGGAGACTTTATCCAAGTCCTTGACAATTCTGACCCCAACTGGTGGAAGGGAGCGTGCCGCGGACAGACGGGCATGTTCCCGCGCAACTACGTGACCCCAGTGAACCGGAACATCTAGAGATAAATATTAGAGATTATTTAAGGAAACCAGAGAAACAGTAAATACACATACAGAGCCTAACTGCAGCCAGTGACCTAAAATCACACGGCGGTAAAACCGGAGTCACCTTTCACCATGAGGTGATCCTCCTTCCCTCAGTATGGAACTTCAGGGGCGGGGGGGAAGAGTTCAACTTACACACCAAAACTTATCTTAAAGGAAAAAAAAAAGGAAAAAAAAAAGGAGAGAGAGAAAAATGAAAATTACAAATTTCCTCAGCTGCTCCTGGGTTATGCCCTTTTATTCACTCTTGTTGCGAATGAGTGTTTTAAGGTCACTTAAGGTCTCACCACCACAACTCTTCTTGTTTCCCCCTCCTCCTCTGTCCATCAGTGCATGAAGTTTTAATGCCATATAAAGTCCTAGCCATGCAGTTAAAGGAAAAGGGAGAAACTCTGCTGGTATTTTCTCTCTCTGCAAACGGTCTTCATTTGACATGAAGGGACATGAGAGAAGAACCAAATCCACAGTCCTGCCTTTAAAAAAAAACAAAAATCATCAGTCTCTGCTTTTGCCTTCAACATTCAGCGTTTCTTGCCTGGGAAAGATGAGGTGTTAATCTGATTTTTATTGTCTCTTCTCCTTTGGCACTTTCTTCTGAAGCTCAGCAGCTTCCAAACAGAGGAAGGGAGAAGAATTATGTGGCTTCTTGTTCTATTTTTTTCTTTTGAGTCACAGAGCTGCTTTGAGAAACTCCAACGTACAACTGAAGTCTATTAATGCTGTGCTGACAGCTTTTTTGTTTTTTCTTAAAGGTGTACGGTTGAGCACATTCTGTAATTTTTTCCATAGTGCCTTTCCCTTATTTTCTTTTTTATTATTTTTTAAGTTAAAAGGACAGTCCAGAGCTTTTCAGAGGGGTTTTTTTCTGCCTATGTGTAAATAAATACTGTGAGGGAAGGGGGTAAAGGAGAGTGGTTTTATCAATGGACACTTGAGAAAAATCTACAAACAGAGATGGAGCTTTAATCTTCAGATTTGTCTTACTATTCAACTTCCCTTATTCCAAGGAAAATAAAATCAAGGCGTTCAAGTGGCAACTTAGGCTGCTCAGAGRTGGCGAGCTGCAGCCAGAAGCCTCAAAAGAAGTAAGAGAAAGGGGAAAGTTACGATCAGGGAAAACAAGGAAGAATATTTTGGGGAGGGGGAGGGTTAAGGGGGGAATTTGAGAAATAATAGCCCTGAGATGTCCTACAAAATGTACATTCCTTTGATGGAAAACTTAATAATGCAGAGAAACCTCAAGAAATAGTGCTTAAAAAAAACTTTACGCTCTTAGTGAATGTTTCTACGTGATGCATGTGATCAGCCTGTCTCCTCGGCCTGGATAGGCAGTATTTGCAGTCGTGTTGCTCTTGAGAAGTGGAGTTGGCATCCCTGTTCTCCAGTCTCTCCTCCCTCCTCAGGTCAGTGTTCCTGTTGAAGTAGCTCCCCGCCCGCTCCCATTCACAGCAGGCTGTGTGTGACTGTTCTGCCCACCTGCACCTCCGGGGCATTTCTGGTGGCCCTTTGCTCCTCACCAGAGCAATGTGACATTAAATTGGACGGAAGGAAAGCAATCAGCCCGCACCGCTCTCTGTGCCAATCTTCAGTTGCGTTATTTTCCCTCTGGTGGCCGTTTTGGCTGGATCCCTTCACCCCACCAACGCATCCCAACCTGCAGCGGAGATCTCCTCCCGCCCTGCCTCAGCACGGGCAATSTTTTGTTGGAGGGTGCCTTTTTTTGTACTAAGTGTTACAAAAGTTTTATTCCTGAGATGGACTCTGCCTTACACTTTAATTTTCCAGCAAATGAAAGAGAGAGCTATCCTGTAGAGTATTACTTTCTCCCCCTCTCCTTGCTAGCTGTCACTCACTTTCTGCCCACTTTGTAAAGTGATTGGAAAAGGAATCTATGGCATTCTACACCTGGACCATTTGATTGTTTCCTTATTTTGGAATTGGTGTATATCATGCAGCCTTGCAGACATATGTCTTGTGTGTGTATATATATTAAAAAAAAAATCCGTGTTTAAATAAAAAAAAAAAGGCCTATGTACTTAATCCTTTAACTCTGCAGCAGCATTTGGTAGATAGTAATTAACTGTGAATAATAAATATACATTGAATTCTTCACTTGAGCATCTGTCTGTTCTTTCAGTCAACTGACTGAAGTATGACTGACTGAGCTTGTAGTTCAGAGTTTTGGAGTGTTTTGCTGAAGAGGGGGAGATGGGTGTTTGGCTGATGTAAGCATAGCAGCTGGGGCTCAGGCTATTGTGGCTTTTGCTCTGCTCCATCAGGGCTCTGCAGATTGTTTTCACTTCTGTTACCTAAAGAAGAACAGCTCCATTTTGCTAACAAGGAGCGTGGGCAGCTCTCTGCAGCTTCTCCCCAGCTTTTGCTTATGGTCAGAAAGTGCCTGTAAGTGTGAACGTTGTAGTAAATTTTAATATACAATAGGAAAAGGCCCACATGAGAGTTCTGAGTGKTTTTTTTAACAGTTGCTCTTACAATGCTTAAATACTGATGATGTCGAGGTGGAAATGCCTGGATATTCCTATGATTAGTTCTTTCTTTTTCTTTACACGTGTCAGAAGTCAGTATGGAAAAATTGCAGTGTAGTTTGGAGCACTTGGCTTTTTTTTTAATGCTGTAGCAGAACCTGTTGCTTGCAGTAGTGTGTTACTGTACCTTGGGTAGCTTAGAAACTCTTGTTTCCCCTGTGCTTTACAGAGACAAGGAAAGGTTTGTTGCTCCATGGTTGTGTAAGGTRGAGGTCGTGGCCGTGGCAGGAGCAGTGCTGAGGGCAGCGTGTGCGTGGTGCTGACCTTCCCCCCTCACAGCCCTGGCTCACGGGATCAGGGAAGGGCAGTGGAGCTGGGGAAGGGTCTGGAGCACAAGTCTGATGAGGAGCGGCTGAGGGAGCTGGGGTTGTTTAACCTGGAGAAAAGAAGGCACAGGGGTGACCTTATCACTCTCTACAGCTCCCTGACAGGAGGGTGCAGTCAGGTGGGAGTTGGGCTCTGCTCCCAGGGAACAAGCGACGGGACATAATCTTAAGTTGCACTAGGGGAGGTTTAGGTTGGGCGTCACGGAAAGGGTGATTAGGTACTGGTATGGGCTGCCCAGGGAGACRGTGGAGTTACCGTCCTGGAGTGAGAAAAAACTGCATGTGCACTCAGTGCCATGGTCCGGCTGACAGGATGGTGTTGGATTACAGGTTGGACTCGATGATCTCAGAGGATTTTTCCAGCCTCATTGATCCCGTGGTTCTGTGGACGCCCCRTCCCTCGCGTGTTGCGGACACCGGGCGGGGCCGGGGCGGGCGCCGTTGCGGGACTACATCTCCCAGCAGCCCTCGCGGCGCGCAGGCGCGGTGCGGAGCCGGCGGCAGCGGGTGAGGCGGCGCGGCGGGAGCCGGCCCGAGGCCGGGTCCGTCCCGGTCCGACGGGGCTCCGCTCGGACCCCCGCCGGTGGCTGCCACGGGCGGGGCCCGGCGGCTGTGGGGCAGAGGGGGGTGGTGGTGAGGGGGGTCTGTGTGGCCTGTGGGGTGAGGAGGGTGTTTGGGGTGAGGAGGGGGTTGTGGGCCTTGGCGTGACGGGACTGTGGGATGGGGGTGAGGCTGTAGAGTCGGTGTGGGGAGGGCTCACTGCCCCTGTGCCCCTGCCCAGGCTGGGGACACCCGGCAGGCATGGTGGGCTACGACCCTGAAGCCGAGTGCGTGTCCAAGGCGGAAGCGGCTGCAGCAGGATCAGCGTCTGGCTTGGTCACTCGGGTCCTTGTCAGCCCCTTGGATGTCCTCAAGATCCGCTTTCAGGTACCTCACTCGGGGCGTGCCCGGGGGCAGGGGTGAAAGTGCCTGTCAGGGAGCAGAGCTGATCGGTGTCCTGGGTGAACAGGTCACTAGTGCAGCCAGAGAGCACTAAATCTGCTCGTCAGGCTTCACCTACGTTGTGTACAGGTTATGCAAGGAGGTAGGGCTATCTTGTGTCTACCACTTCCATTTATAGAACTTAACTTGTGCGGGAATGGAATCTTRTATTTCTCGTAGTTTGTTGTCTTTCTCTGTTTTTGTGAAGGATTTCCACTATCTGACTGAATTTCACCATCATCCCTCCTGCTTGTCTTTGTGTTCATGCACGTTTTTATTCTTTTAGAGCCCTTCATAAATAACATCCCAGTCAGCTCTGATGGGGTGCTGTAGGAAGGCAGAATGTMATTTCTTAGCATTGACTGGCTGACAGGGTTGTGAATTCCTGAATGGACACTCGAACCAGTGTTGAAACATGAAATTGAAAATATTTTCTCCCTTTTCCTCCAGCTCCAGATCGAGCAGCTCTCCTCCAGAAACCCCGCGGCCAAGTACCACAGCATCCTGCAAGCTGTGCAGCGCATCTTCCGGGAGGAAGGCGTGACAGCTTTCTGGAAGGGCCATGTTCCCGCTCAGTTCCTTTCCGTTGGCTTCGGAGCTGTGCAGGTGAGGGGACCGGGCATCACCTGGGCCCAGTGTTCGTACACAGGGCACTGCTCTGCTCTCTCAGACCGACTGCGTGGGCAGAATGTGTAGCTGTATAAAGCTGGTGTATAATTCCTAAGTTAATGTTCCTGAGCTTTCTGAGCACACTGGATCACAGTAAGAGCAAACGGAGCTCTGTCTGTATCTGGTGYCATAGATAAGCCCTCTTTACTCCTGACACTTGGCTTAGCTGTTCATGCCCCAAGCCTAGGCAGTTTTTTGCTTTTGTTCGTGCTGTCGCCCTAAGGGCCTGTTAGGAAAAAATCAGCGAGGCTGATGAGGGTATTTTACACAGAATTGTTATGCTTAATTTGTAAACATTAGCAACAGTTTTAGGAGCAGTGGTTGAAAGGATAAATGACAGCATATCTGTGAGGCAATCTCTGTATACGTAGAGCATTAAAAGGAGTTTTTCACAATCCTAAATGCAAGAATTAGCAGAAGTGTCAGAGACGAGAGTATCCCAAGCATTCCCCTGGCTGCTAAGCGATTTTTACACGTTGCAAGTTGGGGAGGACTTTTGAAGGACAGAGAGGGAAGGTGGTTACAAGTCGGGGCGGGGCGGGGGGGTGGAGCTCTTGGTGAAAAGAGAGAGGAGTGGGAGACCTGTGTGAGTCATAAGGATCGGCTTCCTGACCTGCATCCGGTTTTTTCTGGCAGTTCATGGCATTCGAGAGCCTGACAGAACTGGTGCACAACGTCACCTCCTTCAAYGCCCGCCACTCCTTCGTGCACCTGGTGTGCGGGGGCCTAGCTGCCTGCACTGCCACGGTTGCAGTCCAGCCTGTGGACACGCTGCGCACCCGCTTCGCTGCCCAGGGTGAGCCAAAGGTGAGGCTTAGCATTCCATGTTTGAATTATCATCTGTAGCAGCAGCAATATTTCATGGGTCTGAAGAGACAGGACGTTTGAAAGCTCAGCCTGTGGGTTAAAATGAAGGAGCAGGTGCTGTTATGGGCAGTGTTTGCACTGTTGCCAGGTTATTCTCTTTGCTGTTGACATAGCTTTCTTAATTGTGTTTTGCTGCTTCTGATTGTGTTTGAAAGGTGATCCAGGAAGGAGAAGCTGTCCTTAACAGGATAACTCAATTTTCATTTTGGCTGTTGAACACTGCATTTTTGAAACTTTCCACATGCACAGAGTCGTGTTTAGATAATGATGGGGATGATACTTGAAACCAGTCACCTTTCACCTGTGTTTCGTGTTCTTATTTGCACAAGAATTGGTCTCTATGCTAATTGAGTCTGTAATAATGAGAGAGATTTATATCAGAGCCATTTCTGGGTTTAGCCTGCAGTAGAATTGCAATATGTATGATATTACTTTTGCTGYGGGAGTTAAGAACTGTTAAAAGGAAAATAATCATGTCTGTGATGCACGTGGTCTCAGGACTCAGCTCTGTGTCTTATTTCTTCTAAGTTACAAGGGATTAGCAGAGAACACTGTGTGAGGGTGTGGAAAACCACCCTGCTCATCACTTTGTACTGAAGACAGTCAGTTGTATTTTGGGCAGTGGGAAATGCCTATCCCATTCCTGGGAAATGGCCTGACCTTCCGTTTGCTGTCCTTAAGCCTGTTTCACTGGAGGGTCAGTCAGCCTCTTCCTTGTTGTCCAGATCTACCTGAACCTTCGCCATGCAGTGGTGACCATGTACCAGACAGAAGGGCCTCGGACTTTCTACAGAGGTTTGGCCCCCACACTCGTTGCTATCTTCCCGTATGCCGGTCTCCAGTTCTTCTTCTACAACATCCTGCAGCAGTTTTCAGAATGGGTGATTCCAGCTGAAGGGAAGAACAGAGGTAGGAACTTCGTTCAGTGATGGCTGCAGTCGGGAGACAAAGTGGGCAAATGCTGGTTTGGGAGACTGATGTAAGCTCTGTTCTCAGTCCTTTCACCCTTTTTGATGCAACATCTGAAAAGTATCTCAGTTTCCCAGCCTCTGGGAAATATTCTTAGCCCTGTACAGATATTGCCMAAGTAAGTACAGTGGAGTTTACAAACAGCTCTGTTTATGGAATAACCATGATGGAAATGGGTGGATGGGAAAGTGAAATGTCATAGGCCAGCATGCTCTTTCTTGAGCTGTGACACGTTATGGATACTGTGGGAAGACATAATCTTTCTCTGTTTCATTAGTGCTGTGGGGACAGGACTCTTGGATTTCCTTAGAGAATCTGCCTGYAGATTCCAGCACAGCTGTCAGAGGATTCATTTAGACTAATTTAAAACTGCCAAGCTCTTGATTTGATGTTTTTATGTTGATTTCTAACTCCATTATGAGAGAATCTCATCCTTGGACAACCTGTCACCTTGACAGTTCTAAATACCAGTGCCTCCCTGAGAGAGCGATGCAGCATCAGTGTGGTTTTGTTCCTCAATGGAATCTCTCCATCTAGAGGAGCTAGACTTTTCAATATCATGTCTGCATATTTAATTTTAGATAGTAGAGGCTGATGGTGGTTTGGAGCTGGGAACTCAAGCTTGTCAGGAAAAAAATCCAATATCACAGAACTCATTTCCCACAAGCCCGTGAAATCATCAGGCAGTGTCAACTTGTGACATTCCARTCAAGAATATGTTGGTCTGAGCAATCAAGGGTGCAAGATTTCCAGTGACCAGGCTTTTACTGGGGGAGGGCATGGTGACTGGGGATTCGGGTTTTTTGAGCAGAGAAAAACCATAAGCCAGTGTAATGKACTAAGAGGAGCTGTTGGGCTCCAACAGTCATTGTGAGCCTGAAGAAAYACAGCTTGAGGTTCTTTGGCCCAAACTATGCAGAACAGGTGATGTAATTTCAAAGGGCCTTTTTGACCTGACTTCTTGTGAAAAGTGATTTTTAACTTACGATSGTTAATCACAATTCCCTGCTAATCCTCTTTTTTCCCTCCCCACTATTGTTTTCCCTTTCTGCTTCTCAGGCAATGTTAAAAACCTTGTTTGTGGCAGCTGTGCTGGAATCGTCAGCAAAACCCTCACATACCCTTTGGACGTGGTCAAAAAGCGACTCCAAGTGGGTGGCTTTGAGCACGCTCGGGCAGCCTTTGGGCAGGTGAGAAATGTTGGAAGTGATGGATTTTCATGAGTATGGAGCCAGTCCAGTGCACCAGAATGCAGTGACAATCCACCAGTGGTACCTGTTGAGTTCATATTTGRGTTGGGAGCTCCCACTGAGCATTGGTATAATTTAATAATGTGAATTTATGCATGAATATACTGGGTTTATTTTATGACACTGTCCAACATAMCTGTGCTCTGGCTTCTCATCCCTCCCTACCATCTGTCTTGGAGCTGGGGATGAGTCAGGCAAGCAAAGGGGTTTTCATTTACTTTACTTTTCAAGTTGTAGCTTGGTATTTCTCATTCAGAACCAAATTACTAGGAGAGGATGGCACTGGCTCTGTGCTGGGGTCACCTRGCTGTCAGACTCCTTTTCTGCAATTAATATTTTGACACAAGGCAAAGTGTCACTTTCGGCGCCAGGTGTTCAGCATGTGTCTTACGTACCAGAATGCCCCAAATTTCAAAGCAAATTAAATACCCTGRTGTTCCATCCTTACCACTTTGAAATACACTGGAAGACAAATACAGATCTTTCAAGGACCTCTCTCTTTTTTCCCATGAAATGTGGAAATTTTCTCTTTTCCTTCAAATTCCTTGGATCTGAGGAGGAAATCAGCCTGTACCCTAATGAACTCTGGAACAGGATTTTGATGTCTTAGCCCATTGCATTGGATGTTTTTCCTCTTGCAGCGAGATACAGAATTTGTTCTTAGTATTGATGTGTCACAAGATGTTAGAACTGCACAGTGTGACACGATGACATGCAGGCAGCTAATTTGGAAACTTCTAAGTGCTGTAGCTGTGTTTTCTTTCTGTCAGAAATCTCAAAAATTGTCCCTTCTTAGAGAGTGAAGGGTATAGAAAACAGCAGCTACACAATCTGAAATAATGACTTCACAAACCTGTGCCATAAATTTAGTCATGCTGTTGTTGCATGCAGAGGTTTTACAGCCACTCTGTTAGAACAATCTGCATGAACCATTGCTGATGCTAAATGTGTACTTTTCCTCTAGCCCGCTCTCTCTAAACTGGCTCTCTGAAACTTTCAGTTAGTTTTAATATTATCCAGAAAGGCATCTCCAGGTTACGTCGAGGTTATGTTTCTGTGTTATAGTTTGGGGATCCTTGTGGTTTCTTCCAGTTGTCCTGGAGTTTTCTTGTTTAACCTTGTTGCCATTTCTCTCCCAGGTACGGACATAYGGGGGTCTCCTGGACTGCATAAGGCACATCATGCGAGAGGAGGGCACAGGTGGGTTCTTCAAGGGCCTCTCTCCCAGCTTGCTGAAGGCTGCCTTGTCCACTGGCCTCATCTTCTTTTGGTATGAGCTGTTCTGCGGCCTCCTGTGCGCCCTGAAGGACCCTGAGAGCACGAGGAGGAAGGAAGGCTGAAAAGGATGTGTGTGTGGCTGCCTGCTGTTGCCCTCAGGAGGGGAAACTGATGGCCCTGCTCTGTTACGAGCGTATTGGAAACGTCAGAGCTCCCCCAGCCTGTGGGAAATCACCTCCTGGGACCAAGCAGAAGGAGAAGGCGACTACAGTTCTGCTGGAGACACTGAACTGCTTGGCTGGAAGCTCTTCAACTGAGTACTTTTTGTCTCTGTCTCCTCTYATATCAGCATACATTTAGTGAGGAGAGGGGAAACCAACAGACCACTCCCTAGCAACGACTGTGCTCTGGAAAGGCACCCGATAAAGTGGGTGAATTCCCGAGCTCGCCCTGGATCCCAGAGAGGGGATCCTGGCCCCGCCTAATGCTGTTTAACCAACCAAACACCACTTCCTAGGCACTGCATCCACACAGCTTTATGCCCTTGCTCTGTGCCTGCTGTTTGCACCATATTCTTGTCTCACTGTTGCACAGGTCACTCTGCCCTGCTAGTGTGAAGTCAGGTAAAACCAAGTTAGTGCACAGACSCTCAGATTTCCTTTCCTTTGCTGCCAGCTGCTGCTTCTTGGTCATCACTTGCTGGCTATGCATTCTCTGCCACCTTAAACACCGCATCTTCTGACCATGCTGGCCCAGATTTGTTCTTCCTTTCACTCCAGTGAGCTTGATTGTATYGTGAATTCCCATTTCTCTTCTCTTTCTCTGGATGTCTGGCTATACATCTCTTAGGGGTTTGCATTGCCTCACTCACACTTTTTACAAGCAAACCTGCAGATTAAGAGCCCCACTCTGAGGAGATTCAATGCACAAGCCTAATTCTTACTTCAGGGTTCTTTGCTTCAATGCAGCGAGTAAACAAATGCTGTATAGAGTTAATATATATTTAGTCTAAGTTGGAATAATGAAGGAAAAGTCCTRTGGAAATTAGTAATTTTTTATTATTATTATTATTTATTTAATAGCACCTTTGAATGTGTCTAGCAAGTATTTCTGTAGTGGCCTCAAAACATTTCAGAACCTCAGTCCTACACTGGTGCTAGCAGATGAAAATGTTTTGACAAGATTTGCTGAAGTGAAAGGAATGAACATCAAATTGGAATTGGTTGGCTGAGTGTGGTGTGTTTGAATTAGAGATGGGGAAGTGTTTTTCTGGAGTTTCAGAGATTTGATGAGTGGTTTAAAAACCCAACAAAACAACCAACCAACAACTCTGATTTATGTAACAGTGGAAAAGAGGAAAATTACTTTCTTCCTCCTCTTTTATTCTGTGTTTTTTTCAAGCTGAGCAGGGTGTGGTTGGACTGTGTGGAAGGCAGAGTTCCGAGCCCTTCTATACAAAAAAGCACGTYAGTCATCTGCAAGGGGTGGATAGGGCAGAGCACTGGAGTTATTTGGGAGGATGGTTTGGTGGTTCTTCTCTTAACACAGAGCTTTCCCCAGCTCTTTTGCAGTATTCAGGGTGTTAATCCCAAATGGTCTGGCCAAATTCCAGTGTGACCAATTCCATTCCGTTGACGCAACTTCTGGCAATTTTGAGCATATCAGCATTGCTCACTTAGCCTGAGCTATTGTGAGAGGCTGTTTTTAAAGAACAGCTGTTTCACTGGTGGCTGAGGTATCTGGAGAAATTCCTTGCAAGCCCAAGCCAAATAACTTTGTGTCTGCTGGTTTGAGATCTTGGAGTACAAAGTGGCTGTTTCACTGCAGGTGACTGAGAGCTGCATAAAATTAAATTCATTGAGCAGTGTCAGTGTCAGGCAGGAGGCCAATATGTGAGTCTTAAAGAGGGAGTGTGAGCTGCRTGTACTCTAAAAAGGGCAGTTTTGTTTAAAGGAGAAAATGCAGAGAATGTTGAGTGAAGTTCCTCCAAGTGCCTCAATCCTATTGGCATTTTCCYGTGTTATTTACGCTCTTCTGACATTCCTCAAAATCTTCTTAGCAATGTTTAGCCTTTGTTTATTGTTCACCTGTTGTTCTTGGAAAGACATCATAAGGAGTAATGAACTCAGCCTCATGACATCCTTCTGAGGAAGAGAAATGTCTTTTTTCAAAACAGACACAGACAGGTTGGGYTTGTTATTGTCTTTTGTTGCTGGTGAGAGGAATGCTGTCATGGTTAGCAGGGACAGGCCACAGCAGAAAATGTTCAGCCTGACCTAGGCTTCCTTAGGAAATGGGGACTCATCCGTCCTGTCTAAACATTGCAAGACTTGTTTTCCACTTCATGTCAAAGAGCTGCTGTTAAACCGCACAAAATAGGGAGAAACTGGATGRGAACTCAGCAGTAGGGAAGAACTGGAAAGTCTGTGCTCTGCTAAGATGATGTTCCTCGAGGGTGCTGTGGAGCTTGGGGTGATGCARGTATGTGCAGGTTGGCTGCTCCTCAGAGAGGGCAGCACTGGAGAGTATGGAGCAGCTTTTCCTTTCTGGGGTAGTTTTTTCCTGCAGTCTGCATTAACTGAGCTTGCCTCCACCCAACAGATGGCAAAGCCGGAGTTTAAGTTGTGCCTGTCTGGCTCAGGCTGTGGAAGAGACACTCCCTGGTCGGAGCCCTTTGGGCTGTGAGTCACAAACGTTACAGGCCCATAAAGGCACATGGGCTTCCAGTGAGAGGGACAAAGACRTGACAATCTCAACTCAACACTATTAGGAGCTGGATCCAACAGTCGCTTTGTCACTCACCTCTGATTGGCAACATCTGTCCCTCATAGATTTCTGACGTGCACTTTGCTGGGGAAAGGAATGTTGTTTTCTCTTTGGGAATGAGGCTGAATGAAGCATTAGGAGGACAGGTCTAATTTCTCATGTATCTCTGGCAAAATATAYGCTGTAAGGAGCTAAATTTCCTAGAATTAGAGGAGCAGGAGATGGGAGAGATCTGTGGTCACCTTGTTCTCCCATGTGCTGGGACAGATTTTCTCTCGGAAGCTGCRCGCTCCCGTTCGGTGTGAAGTGACTCAACGCGGCTAGTGCCTCGCTGTGAGACTTGGCCGATTTTGGCTGCTGGGATTTCTTTCCAAGCTAATCCTATCACCAGGGATTTGCCTGCAGTTCACCTCACAAGCTGCTCAGCAGTTGCGTTTGTTTTCTTCTAGTGCCTTTTACCGTCAGAATGTCCAAAAGCTCCTTAGCAGGCAGAGCGTTGGAGAGGAGTCGTGCCGTGGTTGTTTGCGGTTCCACCACGGCACTGAGCCGGCCTCGGACATACAAGATCTGCAAGGAACACGCTGCTTCCTGCAGTGCCAGCTGGCTCACTGAGTTCCTAGGACAGTCGTATTCTCAGGATACCCATCCAGAGCTGCACAGCATCATTTTTGACAAGAAATGAATGTTTTACAGTCGGGACTGGAATGGATTAGTATTTAATTTGGATTTAAGTTTCTCTTGTGATGTAGAAACTGTAACTGCAGCATTTTTCTGTGTTGCCTGAGTGGATCTTTTGCAGCTGCTGTTTTCTGAAAGCATCTGAGCACAACATGCACAAAATGTGCCTACCTTGGAGACAAGGTACATTAAATATTTTGTTATGCACGTGTCTGGCTGCAGTTGGTTTATTCCCTTCCTCTTAGTGCCTACGCTGGACCCTTCAGGAACGTTGCAGCCCTCCTGCTGGCCCAAAGGGAGGATAATCAGCGCCCAGAGTGTGGGGCAACAGGAGCCATCTGGATTTCCCTTTCCATCGCTGGCTCTGGGTGCTCCTCAGGAGCAGGCAGATCTGTACCTTCTGTGTTGGGTATCGCTGTTGGGTACTGCACCAAAAGGGATCAGCCAAGGGGGATTTGTACAGCCTGATCCCACTGCTGTGTCCTAGAGAGGCTTTTGGAGCTGTGGTGGCCAGTCCTGAGCCTCACATCCTCTGTGGGTGAGTTCAGGCTTTCTTTGTATCCAGCCAGGTCATGCAGTGGTACAGAAAATGTTCCCAAACTTTTYGTTCTGTGTTTCCTCAGCTATTCCTTGGTTTCAGCAGCCTGGCTGCTCTGCTGTGAAAGCTTCACCCCCTGAGGGGTCTTCCCCTGTGAAATGGTTGTGATTTGAGAGGAAAAGTGTGAAGTGTGTTACACCATACTCAGCTCTTGTTGCAGTGCGTTAGTTTAGTGCATCTCCCATTTCTTGACATTTTTTCTATTGATTTTTTTTATGCCACTTGCCTGCAGCCTGCCCTGGCCCGGAGGGGAGGGCAGAGTACACGCCCTGAGAGTGCCGAGAGAGCCACGCGGGGGACCAGGACAGAGGGGTGAGTGCTGCCTGCGACAGGCCGGCGGGGGGGGGGGCGGAGGAGCAGCGGCCGTACCCGGGGTGTGCCTGGGGGGGCACCCGAGGGGCAGCCGGCCGTGCCTGCCGGGGGTGTCTGGAGGGGCAGCCGGCCGTGCCTGGGACAGCCCGGGGGTGCCCGGAGGAGCAGCCGGCCGTGCCTGGGGGAGCCCAGGAGTTTCCCGGGGGTGCCGGGTTGTGCCCGGGAGTTGCACGAGGAGCAGCCGGCCGTGCCCCGGCGCTCGCAGGCGGTGGCGCTGCCGCAGCTGCCGCCGCTCTCCCGCCCCGGCCCGGCCCGTCCCTCCCCCGGCTCGGGCGAGGAAATGACCTAAGAGGAAACCTGGGCCGTGCCGGGAGGGCGCGGGGCCCGGGAGGTGCCGGCGATGCCCCGGCGGCCGGAGGACCCAGCGGGGGCGGCCGGCAGGTCGGTGGGGCTGCGCCCGGCTCCCCCTGTCCTGCCCGGGGCAGTGCGGGGGCTGCTTTCCCCGGGATCCGCCGCTCCCTCCGACCGGAGGCCCTTGGGCTTGTGCAACTCGCGGGGCTGGAGCGACGGGAGGCAGCGGCAGGGGCCCCGGGGGGCTCCGGTGGTCCAGGTGCCCCRGGCGAGAGGCACCTCGGTGCTGGGGGTTCAGCCTGCTGCTCGGCGGGGATGGGATAGCAGTGCTGGGGGCTGGTAGAGCCCCTCGGGCAGATACTCAGAGGCAGCAGAGGAGACTCGCCGCTCGTCTCCCTCTCCTTGCGGTGGCCAGGGCTTGTCTAGCCCATCCTGCRAGTTGTGACCCTACAGGGTATGGCCCTGGTACCTGAGCTGGTGGATCACCGGCAGAYTGAGGGTGCTGACCCCAGCCGCATCAGTCTCCGGGACAGCTCGTCTAGCAGGGGCCACTGGCAGAGGAGCAGTCAGTACCCACAAGGTGCCCCCTGTCATCCACTGCCACCAGCCCTTCAGACAAGGTGGTCCTGGCAGCAGGGTCTCTAGTGCAGACGAGGCATGGCTGATTTGATGTTCACACGCTGTGGTTTGCTCTGGGCAGGGTTATTTGGCACAGCAGTTCAAAGCAGCTGTGGCCATCCCAGGGAGCCGTAGGGACGGATGCTCCGGGAGCAAGGCTGGGCGGCGGCGGAACAGACGCTGCCAGACGGGCTCGGGCGCTTCCCGCTGTGCTGCGTGAGGCACTGAGCTCTCACCAGGCTCCTTCTGCGTGGCGATGCTGCTGGTGGGACACGGGGCTGCTGGCGCGCTCGGGCTGCTCCGCTGGCAGTGCAGCATGGCGTGAGTGCAGGTGCAGAGGGAGAGAGCCGGTGCAGAAGGAGGAGAGGTCGGCTGGGAAGGTGTTTGCCAACCAGGCATGGCACGGAGGGCACCCAGCTGCTTGTGAATCCTCTGTGCCGGTCCCAGGGTAGGTGAGAGCTTTTGCTGTGAGAGCAGTGTCAGCAGATTGTCACCCCCATGGGGCTGCTCTCTGCTCTTAGTTACCACCGTGTTGTGCTGTGTGTGAGGGGACAGGGCTGCTCATGGTACCTGTCTCATGTCCCTAAAGGCTCTTGGGCTTTGATCTGGGTAGGGACCTGTTTGCAGAGAGGGGTGAGTAATGGCCGAGGAATTTCGACGAGCTGGCAAAACTCATTTGGCCGATTGCCTTCTCCTGTTTGTGCCGCGGGTCTGGCCAGCCCCGGCATTTTGCATCCAGCGGATCCTCCTGTGTGCGAGTCATAGCAAGCCCTTCCTCTCTGTGCCGTGCGTACCCTCTTGCTGTCTTCATTGTATCATGAAGCAGAAGAAAATCAATCTAGAGACTATTTAGGAGCACTGTTGTTGCTGCAGAGCTGTGCTTGACTGCAGAGGGATGAAATGGAAGCTGTTGCTATTGGGGATTTGGCTGCTTAGTTTGCTGTGTTGTGCTGGGAGCTGAGGGAGCCTGGCTCTGGTGAAGGAGAGGTGCTCTGGTGAGCGTGTGTTGGATGCTTTTGTGATGGCTTTGGTTTGTCCCAGGCTTTTGTATGAAAGCAGCTGAATTGGTGTTTCAGAGTCCCAAGGGAGTGGTGTGTGCTTCCCTGTGATACAGCCACAGGGCAGCCTTCTGAGGTGAGACAGGTATATTTTGGGTCTGCTTTGTCTGTAAAGCGTTTCTCCTATCAGAAAAATCTAAAGGCTCTGTAGATTAAGTTCTATCATAGGCTGGTAGGAAACAAGGCTTAAAAAGATTTGGGAGGGAGGATTTGCCTCGATCTAGGGCTGGAGTTGGTACCCTAATAACAGAGGAGTTTCCTTGGGGTGGGGAGCTGTCAGAGTAACAGCCTGTGCTCCAGCACTACCTGGGATTTGCCAAATGGCAGTTGGTAAAGGTTTCTCTCTCTGTCCAACTAAGCTCTGTGTGCTCTTTCCCCAGGGACTATCACTAGCTCATCCCTTGCTCTGACTCTTGTCCTTGGAGGAAGCCAGTCATGGGGGAAACAGGCAAAGAAGAGTACAAAATACAGTCCTTCGACTCAGAGACTCAGAAGCTGCTGAAAACAGCCCTCAAAGGTCAGCAGTTTTTTATGAGCCCCTCTGCCATGCATGGTTTCTGCACCATTGTGGCGGTACCAGCCCCTGCACAGACCTTGGTTGCTTTCCAGGTATCCCAAAACAATTAGAGGCCAAAGAAGGCTGGGTCCTGACAGTATTTTCCTCTCTGCAGACCCCAGCAATGTGGACCTGGAGAAAGTGGCCAATATTATAGTGGACCAGTCCCTCAAAGACTGTGTGTTCAGCAAGGAGGCCGGGCGCATCTGCTACACCATCATCCAGGTGAGAGCTCGTGTCTGGACAGCAAAACACCTGGGCTGTGTTGTGTGGGTTGTCCCTTGGCTGGGCCCAGGAAGGGCTTTGCCCAAGCCCTGTGCTCTGACCCCCTGGCCACTTTTCCTCTCCTACCACTTGCCCCATGCAGTGGCACAATCCAGAGGAGCAGTGCACCAGCACAGGCAGCAAGTTGCAGCTTTTCTGCCTCTCTGGGAATCACAGGAGGGTATCTGTGTGGTCCAGCATCCCCCTGCCCCTCTGGCACCCTTGTTTCATCCCTCCATCCTGCTTTTGTGGGCTCGTAGGCAGAGAGCAAACAAGTTGGGCAGAGCATCTTCCGGAGGAGCCTGCTGAACCGGCTGCAGCAGGAGTACAAGGACAGGGAGGAGCTGCGCACCCGCTCGCTCCAGGCCTGGATCTGCTATGTCACCTTCATCTGCAACATCTTCGACTACCTGAGGGTAAGGAGCCGGAGCAGGAGCACCCTGGGGTGCCAGGAGGGCCTGGGCGTCACAAAATACCAGAGCAGGAGTGCTGGGTTGGTGTTGTACAGATCCCCAGGGCTGTGGGGGTCAGAGCTGGTTCTCAGCACGAGGATGCTGCCAGGGCTGGTTCTACCTACAGGCCATCAACAAGCTTGGAGAGGCACAGGGAGAGTCCCCAGGAACAGTCACAAAGTGTCAGCTTCCTCATTTTGTATCTGGTGTTTGAAATCCCCTGATTTGCCTGCTCCCAGATGTCCCAGATTGGACTGGTTTAGTTGCTGTGGGGTTTGCTGACAGAGTTTGCCTTCAGGCCTTTGTGCAGTGTGTGAACTTGAACTCCTGCTTGGAGTAGATGTAAAAATGATGCAAGTAGAGCTGCAGGCAGGAAAAATGCTGTTGGAACAAGTGTATTTCCCATGACTACCTGCTTACATTTAAAAATAGATGTTTTTTACATCATTTGTTCAGCTCCTCTGGTTCCTGGAGACTCAAATGTCTGATCTCTGATGTAAATCCCCCTAATACAGCACAACTAAATCCTTCTCCCTTCTCCTCTGGAGAGCAGCAAGGGAATAACTATTTGAAATAGTTGCAGGCTCCTTTCTGGCCCCAGGCTGACGACGCTCCTCTCTCCTTGCAGGTGAATAACATGCCCATGATGGCTCTGGTGAACCCCGTGTACGACTGCCTGTTCCGGCTGGCACAGCCCGACAGCCTGCGGAAGGAGGAGGAGGTGAGTGCAGGGAAGAGCTGCTGATGTGCCTGTTGTCCTGCCAAGGACCTGTAAAAAACACAGCCCGGGGGGTGCAGAGGAGCCTCCATTGCTTTGTGCCCAGCCATCTGCTCTTCCTTCTGAAGGTGGACTGCCTGGTCCTCCAGCTCCACCGCATCGGCGAGCAGCTGGAGAAGATGAATTCCCAGCGGATGGACGAGCTCTTCTCCCTCCTTCGAGACGGCTTCCTTCTGCAGGAGGGGCTCAGCTCCCTGTCCCAGCTCCTGCTGCTGGAGATCATCGAGTTCCGGGCTGCCGACTGGAAGATGACAGATGCTGCCCAGAAATATTATTACAGCGAAGTGACGGATTAACTTCCCACAGCAGAGGAGGAGAGTCCCCAGCACTTTCACCAGCAAGCTTCATACCAAGTTGGAATTTTTCACATTAATTTTCTAGCACTTCCTGTAAATAGGATTTATATTGGCTAGAGCCTCTGTGCACCTCCTGTCAGATGCAACTGGTGCTGGTCTGACTTTGGAGGTTCAGAGCGGTGGGAAGGGCACACTTAACCCAGCAAGTCCTCCCACTGATTTTGTCTTAATATTGGGCTGCTGCCAGCAAAGGGCTTGGGAGGCTTCTAGCTCACACCAGCATTTTCTATGAGTGTTAAGGAAAGCACAGTTTAGGCAGAGAAAATTTTGCTTCACCCCAAAGCCAGCAGAGCTGTGGGAGACAGCGGGGAAATCTCCCAGCTCAGGTTGTACATGGTTCTCTGGGACAGGTCACAGAATACACCATGGCCTCATGAACAGCTCAACCAAGTGCTATTTTTCCCAGACTCCTTCCAGCATGCTGGCTGCACCTGCATGCACACAGCCTCTCCCAGAGTCAGGAAAACCTGCCATGGGGCAGCCTGTGACAGGAGAGGTCCCTGAGCACATGTAGGAATGGGTTTTATAAGTTTTATACAATAACTGTCATGGTTTTTTCAGGATTTAGCAAATTTCAGCTAATGTATGTTTCTTRTAAGAATGGGAAAGGAAGAAAGGAAACAAAATAGTCTATTGAAGGATTTTTTCTAATAAAAGTTTTCCACTAACGTGTGCCCTGCTTTCTCCCTGTGCAGCTGCTGAGCTCTGAACAATAATTCAGGGTTGCTTCTGACTGAAGCCTTAAGGCTGTGATAACTGAGTTTCTTCTCCAGTGTAGGGCCTCAGGGCTGTACACAACCAGGGTATCTGGAGCAATAGAGACAAAGGTTTGTAATTGGGAAACCTTTCCCATAGAACTGGTTTTATTTTTTGTTACAATTCCCATCAAATCTGTGCAGACAATGTTCCTGTTGACCAGAACCAAAAATCAAAAAGGGCCTTTTATTGCCTGTTGTACCAATCCCATAAGGCTGGTTATAGYGTGGAGGAGGATCCAGCTCTGCTCTTGGCTGTGCAGCCAAAAACATTGCTGATTTCAGGAGCAGAGAGACTTTCAAATCCCCAGGAAACAGGTAAGTGAAAGATGATTTTCAGCAATACTCTAAGAAAAACATCTAAGGCTTGTCTTCACAGGGAAGTGGTTATGAAATAACTGGAGCATCCCTGCCTGGGCTGGTAACTCAGATTCCCCCTTCCCCCATCCAGTAAGCACAAAAGAAAAGAACCTTGTGGGGATTGTGTGAGCTTTCCTTGGGTTAGATCAGAAGCTGCCTGAAAGGGATGTTCCACCTTTCTCTCTTCTCCCCAGCCTCTCCCACGCAGGCAGCCCCGGGGCTCTGCCCTCCGGGCCGTGGCAGTGTGTCCCGTGCAGGGTCCCTACCACCAGCGGAAGTGGGCGTACGCCCGGTTGGCCTCTGCCATCTTGTGCAGGACGTGCTTCTTCTTGATGATGGGCCCCTCGTTGTTGTAGGCCAGGAGCAGCTCCTGGGAGAGCTTTTCTGGCATCAGTGTCCGGCGGGGCTTGTTCTCCCTGCACTCGGTGATCAACCACTTCATGGCCAGGAAGCGCTTCCGATTGTCCTTCAGTGGGACAGGGACCTGGGAAAGGGTTAAACCATGGCAGTTATCAGCAATCTGCTCCTCTCCAGCAGCCACACAGCACCAGCTGGCACCTGCAGATGTTCACTGCGCTGCTCTCTGCAGCCAGACCCGCTCCCRACAGCTGATTCCTGACAATTCTCCTGCTCTGTCCATAGGAACTGGCCACTGCTACCAAAATGGAAATTCTGGCCTGTTTGGGAGCTGGATGCAGCTGGTCTGTGTTAGCAGAGATGGGAGATGGTCACCCCATCCCTCCACTGAATACAAAGAAATCACAGAATCACAGAATGGTTTGGGTTGGAAGGGACCTTAAAGCTCATAGAGTTCCAAATGCCTCCATATCTCATCTCTCCAYCAAGTCCTGAGGGGTTCAGAGACAGGTTCTGCTTGTGTTTTAAATAGCCCACTGGATCTGGGTGACCTTTTCTGCCACATTGACCTGCCCCAGGGCTTTGGAACCTCTCCCCAAACAACATGGTGCAGTGGAAAGGATGGGGTTGGTAGTCCAAGGACTGCCAATTCTTTTGCTGCTGATCTCTGTCTCCTTGGAAAATACTTGTTGTGTATTTCTCCTCACATCTAGTCAGAGAACCAGAGRCTGCTGCTGATTAATGGCTGCACTYAGTGATCTTAGAGGTCTTTTCCAACCTTAGTGATTCTGTGACAGGGGAATTACAATATTCATAGGTGGGGATCCTGATTTTGGACAGTTTCTAGGTGCTCTTTTAGCCCAGATTGCAAAATGGCTCTTTCCAAGGAGAGAAGAGCTTCAGCCGATGGGGTGGAAACYAGTTCATCTGCCTCCCTAGCTAACTGCCTCCCAACAAGAGGGAAGAGGGAAAGATGTGCTCCCAGCCCCTCTTTCACCTGGTAGGTTTTGCCTCCTTTGGTGATGTTGCTGATCCCAATGATGGGCTGGCAGTTCTTCAGAGCTTGGTGGAAGATGACGTAGGGGTTGCATTCAATTCTCTCCTTCTCATTTTCTGGAGCTTTGTGGTACTTCTCCAGCTGCTTCCTCTTAATGGCCTCTAGAGTCTTGGGACACAGACAAGAAAGGAGACACGCAGAGCAGATGGATTCTCCACTCAGTTACTGTGGGACAGAGCAGGCTCAAAGCTGTGTCATGCAGGTGACAGATCTGTGGGACTTCATGGGCAAATTATACAGATGGAAAGGCAAGACAGAGAGCTGGAAAGATCTTTTCTGAAAATTATGCTTTTAAGGGTATTCTCTGAGTTTATGCAGAAGGACACAGATACTGAAGGGTGGAAAGAGAAGGTTCTCAATTAAGGTGTCACCTCGTCTAACGAGGCTGGGGCAATGCACATCTTATCACACAAATTGTCGTTTATGAGAGGAATCATGCTGAGAGTAACATGTGGCAGAGGGAAACATCAGAACCACAGAGACCACCCCAGTTCTGGTAATTCCCAATTCCAGTGGGTTTGACGTCCCAGCCTTCCATTTCTTCTTGTTTTAACATAAGAGTGAGAAGAAACATGCGTTCTTACCTGAGACATGAGGCTTCTGGCCAGCACTTTATTTCCACTCTTCATCATCATATTGGTGAATTTACTGTAAACACAAAGTCAAATAGGATCTGAATTCTGATTTTATCACCCACAGAAATAAGACATCCTCCACCCCCTTTTGTGTTGTTCCCATGGCTAAGTCTAGGTGCTCCCAGATCTGCTGTAATTATCCCTAATCGCTGTAGGACAATGGAAATGGGAAAAGATTAACCCAGAATAAAGGGATTGTGCTGTAACAGGAGGCAACATGCAGCCAACAGCTGAAGGCTGAGGAGAGCAGCACAGGTCCCAGGCATTTTTGGAGAGGAGGAGCTGCTGCTTTCTCTGACCTGATCATGGGGTCGCTGAACACGGAGCTGGAGAGRGTGGGAGGAGCAGCTTTGATGGGTCGAACAGCCTTAAGCTCCATTTTTTCCTTTTCCTCCTCAGTCAGYTCCTCTAAAGGTTTCTGGCGCAATTCCTTGTTCACTTCTGGYTCCAGGTAACTGGGGTTGTAGCGGCTCCATCTCACCGGCATCATCCTGCAAGGAACAAGAGAAGGGAGCTGTAACCCAATGCGTGTGCTGTGTCGTGACAGGGATGCAAACAGATATGAACACGCCTCAGAAGGACATGCTAGATGTGAGGCATCTCGTGGGAGGCGGGCGAGCAGCTCAAACCGGGATTCTATCATTTTTTCACTGTTGGTGTGGTCAGGCTTTGCAAGGGGCTGCCCAGGGAGGTGGTGGAGTCACTGTCCGTGGGGGTGCTCAAGAGGCTTCYGGACCTGGCGCTGAGTGATGTGGCTTGGTGGTTACAGTGGCAGTACCGGGTGGACATCGGASTGGATGACCTTCAAGGTCTCTTCCAACCTGGATAATTCTATGTCTGCACAAGCCCGGCAAACAGCGGCCGGGCGGCGTGTCCGTGCGCTCCCGGTGCGGGCACACCCTCCCCGCACCGCTCGTGTGCTCCCGGTGCGCCGCCCACCGGCCTCCCCCCGTAGTTCCCGTGTTCCCCCGGTGGGGCGCAGCCCGTGCGGCCCCGGGGAGCCCCCCCAGCCCCTCGCCCCACTCACCGAGGCAGCCATGCCCGCAGCCGCCGGCCCAGGCCCCCCGCGCTGGGCGCCGCCATCTTCGCTGCGCGCGCCGCCGCGGGGGCGGGGCCACTCGGGCCGGGGGAGGCTGGGCCGGCTCTGACCCCGCCCCCTGCTCGGCTCTCGCGCGGGCGGGGCGGGGCCCCGGGTCGCTCGGGCAACATGGCGGAGGCTGAGGGGGAGAGCCTGGAGTCGTGGCTGAGTGAGTACCGCGGGCGCGGGGGCACCTCCCGGGGGCTTCCGGCACCCCTGCCCCCGGCCCCGCCGCCCCCCGGCCCCTCAGCCCCTTCCCATCGCCTCCCCGCAGCCTCCGCCCGCCCAGATCCGCCGCCCCCCTCGCCGGGCGAGAGCTCCGGGGCCGTCCCGGGSAGGTCGGAGGGTGTCAGCGCCTTGGAGGGGGGCTGGCGCAGCCCTCCGGGCACGGGGGAGTTTCAGCCCCCCGGGCACGGGGCGATCGGCACTCCGGGGACGCGCCGTGCCGGGGGAAGGGCCGGGCCGCCCCTCCCGGCGGTCACCTCGGAGCCGGGCGCGGCAGCGGGTGCGGGCCGGTAACCAGCTCCCGTGGGGGATGTGGGGAACGGGCAGGTCTGCAGCTCGCCTTGCTCAACACCTGCGAGGCTGCTCCTTTTTGTTGTCCATAAAGGGTCATTGTTCGTGTCTGTCCCTCCCGTCTCTTCCCGTGCCTGGCTTGTGGCCAGCCAAGTGTACAGCCTGAGTGCTGTTCGTGAGATTCAGAACTGTGGGGTTTCCCGGATAAATTGTATTCATGTGTTACACAGCCGTGATTTTCAAGCAGATAAATCCTGCTTTATGCTAGTTTCAGGATAATTGTGGACATCCATTACATACAGGCTGGAATATATCAAACCCCTTTGTCAGGATAAGGCATGTTTTATCCCTCAGTCCTAAAGGTTAGAGATGGGACAAAGCGCCATGGCTTGTTGATGCCCAGCCCCTGCAGAGTGTCCCCTGTCTGTCTGTCTGTCCGTGCTGCCTGTGGCCTTTGGGCCCTGGCTGTACAGTGATGTGGGATCCCAGCCCAGAGCTGCTAGATTGGGATGTGATTCCTGAATGAATCAGTCATAACTGTAATTGTTTTTCGTATATTCTGTGCACAGGAGCTCCTGCTGCTGTCCCTGGGAGGCCATCCTGTACATCATAGCTTGTTGCCTAGATTTTCTTCTTTTTTTAATAGTTAGTTGTTTGACTGTGGCAGCAACTGAAGTTCCAAGTAGTCAGGCACTGGGCAAACAGCGGAAGATGGTCATTACCCTAAATACCTCAGAGTGTAAAACCTGTTACCCTTGGAGCTATCCTTCCATAAACAAGATTAGAYAATTCTCCTTCTTTCTTGGTATTTTTATATAAAGTTCAAACATGTACATGCTGTCATGATCTGTTATACGASTTACTGACTAAAAGATGTTTTCAGCTCTTCTCGTTTTAGCTCAATCCCTTCTGTCCCTTTACCGTTTTTGCTCCTCCTCTGAACTCCCACAGTTTGTCAATATCTTTTGTTGTAGCCAGTGAGGCACAAGAAGGAACACCCACATCCCTTCCTTGCTATCTTTCTCTGAGGAGAGCTGACTCACCCAGTTCAGTTTGTGTGTGAAAATATCTCTAGTAGGAAGGATATTTTGGGTTGTATAGCCTGGAAAGCTTCCTGAGTGCTTGTTTTGTGGGGATATTTTTTTAATTGAGGAAGTTAAGGGAGAGGTGATCTGTCCTTGGCCGGGCAGTTGGAGAATAGGGGCCAAAGGGAAGAGTTGCAAAGGCCTTACTCGCTGTGAGGAGCATTGCAGCGAGCCTGATTGCAGAGTGGCATACGGTTTTCAAGGCTTGAGTGCTGCTCTCTCATTTGGGAGGATGCTTTTATGCCAGGTCACTGCTACAGTGATCGCTGCTGGTGTGGCTGTATCGCCCCTCCCATCGCAGGGAGCGCGGAGCCTTCCGTGTCCGGGAATTACCGGCGGAGCCGTGAGGCCGGGCGGGCAGAGCTGGTGCAGCTCCAGGCTTTCACCTGCCCTCCCGAGGGGGTTTTTTCTATAATCATCACAAAGCTGTGGCTGATGCGAACCTTGAGGGTGTGCCCTGCTGTGCCCTTCCTAACGGGAATGGCTCAGCAGCACAGCCAACTTCCCAGCCGGGGAAGATGGAAAATTTCTTACTAAAAATGGTTTTTTTCTGTGGTGGTGTGCAGCCTCCTGCTGCCCTGCCTCTGGCCTCAGATGGAGTCACAGACCCATGAAGTAACATCATCCTCGTGTCGTGCTGCTGCAGCGAGATCTGCACTTCAGCCAGTGACGATCTGGCATCTGCATGTCCTGCCTCATTCCAGGCAGCTGGGATGAGAGAAGGTGATCCTTCCTGTCCCCTCCTGGCTGGCAGGCTCTGCTTCTGCGCTGAGCTGAAACAGAAGAAGGTTAGGAGATAATGTCAGTTGTACAAACACAGCCGGAGCCTATGACTCCAGTGCAGCTTTTTCTGCTGCATCCAAAAGGAAGTTTGTTGTATCCCACTCATGTCAGGCTAGGGCAATGTCCTGCTATGGAACAGATGCAAATGGATAAAATATTATGCTTGTCTTAATTTCTTTTGTCCTTGTTTTGTCATGGGTCAGCATTCTTTTCTTCCCAGGGATGCAAACAGAGTCAGACTGTTAGACTCAACATGCCTGGGCTGGGTATTCCCAATTCCTATGCTAAGCCTGACCTGGGGAAGCCCTTTGTTGAGGTGGCTTTTGTCTCATTTCAGTAGAGAAGTAAACCCAGGAAAACAGGAGCATTCATTACCAGTCAGTTAATGCTCTGTGGTTCTCTTCATTCCAGCTGCTCTGTGGTTCTCTGCATTCCAGCATCACTTCTCTCTAGAGAAAACAAACACCTTTGTTTCATATCTAATTATTAATCTGAATGTTTCCTCATTAGCATTTCAGTCTGGCAGAGCACCTGAGGGCTGAGTGGCTGTGATGCTCAGGGTGGATGTGAAGCAGCTTTGTTTGTCCTGAGCACAGAAAAAAAAAGCTGAAAACTGAGGCAGAAGTGGTGGCAGGACTGGGGCAGTGCCAAGACTTCAGTCCCCAGATTGCTAATTTAGATTCATGTGGTTGCCAATGTGAAATGGGATTTTCAGGATGGGACCAGGTGGACAAGTGTCTCTGGAAGCAAATAACTGGTACCAAATGGAGCTTAGTTGGCAGTTTCAACAGAGAAGCCAAGGACTTGATATTCCAGAGCACCATCTCTTCATCCTGGAGTGAATCCTTTCACATAAGGGTTGAAGGATATTTATAAAGCAGCACAGACGAGCTCCTTGCCCACATTTTAAGCATTCTGCATAAAAATAGAGGATTTTAAGTTATGCCTTGGTAGACATGACACAACTTCCTGTAGGGCTGTCCTGGAAAGGTGAAGTGAGGTGATTCCTCTCCACTGGGATGCTGAGTTCCTGCGGCTGTACTGAGACTGTGAACAGGTATCCATACACCCTGTTGTGTTTTGTCATGCAAACACATCAGTCTCCAGAGCCAGGGCAGGACTTGTGATCAAGCTCATTAATTTTTATGAACCAGGGCTTCACATGGAGGTTTTATGGATGTTGGAAATAGGGAGTTTCTTCATGTGGAACAGCACTTCCCTTTGGCAGTTGCTCTCTCCTTCTGGACTTCACTGTCTTTATGTGAGAGCTTTTGCAGCAAAAAGTTAGATGAGTCTGAGAGTATGAAATAATCCAGTGTCATTGCAAAAAATCTTCGGAGATATTTGGAACAGCTTTAAAATTAACACTTGGAACATGGTTGGTTACATTTTCCTCTTTGTACCACATCTTTTTTCTAATTTCAGGATGTGCAGCCAACAGAGTCCATTTGCTTGTGTGTTCCTGTGTGTTTGTGCTCCTCCTGTATTTATTAAGTAAATTCCCTTAATTCCAGCCAGGAGCTGAGTGTTTTTCTTCTGGGCTTGCCGAGCACAAGAGGGGCTTTGGAGCACCAAACCACCATGGTGCTGTTTGACTTGCGTGAAGAGGCTTTAGATTGTTGTAAGTCCGTGGTTTCACGACACTTCCAGGGTGTTCAGCAGTTGGAAGTGTGGTAACACGGTTTAGGTGCCACATGTTTGGAACAGTGGTTTGGCTCTGCAGCAGTTGTGTTTTAAACTGAGCCTCCCTTGAATCTCTTGAGTTCAAGACCATCCTGGTAGCTCAGCGAGTTCTAAAGGGTGTGATCCTGCAGTTATTCCTCCCTGGGTGCTGCCTTCTCCTCATCTAGGGTCCCATGGAGGTCAGCAGCAGGCACCCTGTGGAATATTTTACCATGCAGTCCATGGAAAAATTTAGTTGCTTTACAAGTATCATTCAGTGAGGAGGAAAACACAAGCCAACCTTGCAGGATGGGTGCAGCAGGAAGGCTGAGGTGGCCTGGGAAAGAGAGGGTTTGGAGGAGTAGATGCCTGACAGCTGGTTTTAGCTGTCTCTGGAAAGGTAAAAGGATATGTTTTAATGATGAKAAAAAAATGACACTTGGTAATGCAGCATGTTTGTTTTATTATGCTTCCCTCTGAGATGAAAGTACAGGGATATGTGCTGGGGTTTTTCCTGTCCTTCATCCCCTGCTCTATACTATCTGACTAAGCAATATTTTATTTCCTAAACCTCTTTCCATTCTATTAAAATTTTGAGGAAGGCTTTTTAAATGCCAGCCCTTAGATATATAGGGACAGCTACAGTGCATTGTTTCTTCCCTTAGAAGAAAGAAAAATCATGTTGGGTCGTCTTGGCTGGAAAATTAGGTTAAAGCAGGAATCTAATCTACTGTAAATTCATTGCTGCATCAGAGTTAAGTAGAATACATGGAGGAGATGCATTCATAACCCAAAAGATGCTGATAGCCTCACTACTCTGCAATCAGTACAGTCAGAGGTCCTGCTGCCTGAGGGAGGATCCTTCAGGAGCCTGAAATAGCCCTGTCGGTAAAGCATCGATCTCTTGGCTTCAGCATGTAGAGTTTGAGTTCCTRATCAGGTGCAGGCTGCAGTGTTTATTACTTGCAAAAAGAACTCAATGTATAATAATAAATTTCAGTTCATAAATCCCAGGAGAAATGCTAAGGCATCAATTGAGTCAGCTGGCACTCCAAAAGCAAGTGTTAATGCTAAATGACTTATATTAAACATCTGATGTTCCAGCTCTTGCTTCTGCAAAATTCCCAGGGAATACAAAAATAATTTCATATGTAGAAAGTGTGAGGGTTTAACCTTTAAAGAGTTTAATGTTACAGCCAAATTGAAAGAGACAGCATTTCAGGCAGAGGAAACTGTGAGCTGAAATATTTAATCCCGTGCTCTCATTTAGAATATGGGAATAGCCTGTTTCTAAGTACCGAGATTTGGCACCTGTTTTCTTTGGAAAGCAATGATTCTTGCTGGATGTTTGGATGTCTCAACTTGGACACACCCTTTTCCCTGAACAGACATACCATGTGTGAACTTCCTTCTCCTTTTTTATAGTTGGCAATGGATGTCAGATGCTTTTCTCTAGGAATGTGTGACCTTTTATACTGTTTCTGCTGATTGGTACATATGTTCTCTTTCCCTTGCCAAAGATAAAGCCACCAACCCATCTAACAGGCAAGAAGACTGGGAGTACATCATTGGATTCTGTGACCAGATCAACAAAGAACTTGAAGGGTGGGTGTCCCAAACTGCTCTAGACTTAATAAATTAACATTCACAGTTTAAAGTGTGTAATTTTATCATCGGACATTTACATTTTCTTTTATATATACTGATATCTGTGTACGTATCTGGCTACCACAGAGGGARAATGCTGTGAAGTGTTTCTCTCCTGTGAAAGGCAGCGTGGCTAATCCAGACTGAGCACTGGGAAACTGGGAATTCTGAATCTGCTTCTAATTTCAGCTTCTGCAGCTCCAGGGTTCTCATCTGGCAAAAATTATTCCATTTGCTAGTCTGTAAAATAGGGATATCACTGATCGTGCTGATGGGGTTTCGCATCTTTAAAATCCTTGCTAGGCTTAACGGAGGAAACCTCCTGGCTCACAGCATTCCTGAGAGCTAAGGAAGAAGTGTTTTCTTCTGGAAAAAAACAAATGCAAGAGAAATTATTTCCTGGTCTGGGGAGTATACTGGGAGTTGTTTGGCCCCTCCCAAGGAGGATTCTGGAATTGCTGGCTCAGACTACCAGTCCTCTCTTCCTTTCATACATGTGAACACCCAGGCTTAGAAAGTTACCCTGAACATTTCTTGTTAGCCTTTGTGATGGAAAGAAAGAAAGTACTTAATGGCATTTCCTTTTAATTATGTGGAAGACACCTCGTTTAAACAGCAGAATTTGTGAAAGTGTGAAAATCCTCCATGGTGTTTGCCTGCTCTGTTTGTAACGGGRGTCTGCTCTGTTCCAGGCCACAGATAGCTGTGAGACTCCTGGCTCATAAAATACAGTCACCACAGGAATGGGAGGCAGTCCAAGCCTTGACAGTAGGTAGTCCTTACCCCTCCTCGTAAATCCAGCCACGTATCCTATTGCATCATCTGCGTGGAGTAGAGGGGGCACAGGGTGTGTCCATGGGTCAGCCGGGGGCCGAGTGCCCTGATCCCCCTCCCCGGGARGGAGTGGGCAGTGGGAGGGAGCACAGTTCTGTCCCTGAAGTGTCCAGAAACATCTCTGGGTTGGGTTGGGCTGCTTTCCTTTGTTATCTTCAGGCAAGATCTGTGTTCATTGTTATGAGGCCAAATATTGAGGTAACACAGACCCAGATGCACTTGGCTGAGGGTGGGACACCAGCCTGTCTTGGTGTGGCAGCTGTAAAGATGGGGGATTGATGTCTGTATGGAGCAGGAATACTTGTCTCACTGACAGAGGCCCTTCACCTCCCTTTCAGCCCATTTTTGTTCCTTGAATGCAGGTGCTGGAAGCTTGTATGAAGAATTGTGGGAGAAGATTTCATAATGAAGTTGGGAAGTTTCGCTTTTTAAACGAGTTAATAAAAGTTGTGTCTCCAAAGGTTGGTCCCTGAGCYTTATGGCTGTAGCTACTTTTTGTTTGACCTCTCTAAGCTGTGGGCAACATCCAAGATATTTGCAGTGTTCTATCTGCTCTCTCCTATATTTGAGAGCATTTGTTAGCTAAGCTTTTGTTTGGGTTTTTTTTAATGCCCTGTTCAGTATATTTTTCAGTAAGTTGTACTTACTTACCATCACTATACAGTCTCTAGGCTGTTCTAATCCTTCAGGTAACCCAAGGGCTTCTAAAACTTGGGCTGTGCTCTTTTAAAAAACAGTGATAATGAAAGAAAAATGTGATGCAGAGGTTAAAATAAGAGACTTGGCAACACACCACAGAGTTCTAGTCCTCATTCTGCTGCTGATTTGCTGTGTAAAGAGTGCCTGCCTAAGTCCCTCAACATTCATGATGAGTTTAATGTGGTGAAAATCATCCCCGTGGCATGATTGATGCAGCAATATATTCCCAGATTCTCTCCCATAAGACAGGGGAGGGGGTGGTTCTCTGTATTGCTGTAATTTTTAAATAGCAAAATCCTGCAGCCAGCAGAATAGCTGCTTTTTCTTTTGCTGAAGATAATCACAAAGCTTCTCTTCACTGTTATTTCAAATCTATTAGAGGAGCAATTTTTCCTCCCAGTAAGATGTATCTTAGATCATCTTGGCACTTGGATCATACACCTTTTAATATATATCACTGAGCTTCCACAGAGCTTTATCTTTAAAAAGAAATTAAGAGCATTAAGAACTTGCRTCTTTTTTTGCACCCTTAGTACCTGGGAGATCGAGTCTCAGAGAAGGTGAAGTCCAAAGTCATTGAATTGCTGTATAGCTGGACAGTGGCATTGCCAGAGGAATCCAAAATCAAGGATGCCTACTACATGCTGAAGAGACAAGGTGAGGAGTCAACTGCTCGTTCATGCATTCTCTCCAGCCTGGGCTTTAAGCAAGAGTGTCACAAAATATACAGCTTCTAATTAAATGGGGTCAAGGAAAGCTCTGAGGGGAGATAGAACAAGGGAGAAATTCTCTCAAAAGCTTTTCATGATGTGTAAATGCCTTGGGCAGAGTTGGGTTGGCTCTGTTAACTAAATTAGTGAAATACCTTGCAAATACTTTTGTTTTGGTTTGAAGGGCCTTTTTTAAGTTGATTTTTTTTGGTGGAAGTAGTTGTTAAATGATTTGAAGGAGTCTAATCTAAAGTGAAATAAGAGCTTCCAAGTAGCCTTTTGTGTTCTTTTAACTAAATGGCTTTGCAGCTGTACCTTTAGTTCAGCTGACACAGATTTCTTGTATAGGCACAATGAAAAAAGCTCAAAAGCTTCAACACAACTAAAATTGATTCCATGAAAGCTCTGGAAACCATCCTGTCCTATTAGGACACACAGATTGCAGGTCATAACTGTCCCTTGCAGCACTGTGGATGGATAAAGGCTGAATGGGGCAGAAAATTACTTCTCCCATTCAGAGGGAGAGTTTTAGCTCGTGTTGTGGGGTTGAGAAAACATCCAGGTAAAAGTCAGCTCAGGGATTTGGATCTGTATTGTTCACTGGACCAGCATGGCAGTGCCAGGGGCAGATRTGTGTTGGCTTTGACAGCAGCCTGGGTGTACCTGGGTGCCCTGCCTGGTGTGACTGTGTGTGCTGACCCACAGGGCTTCCCTTTCTCCTTTCAGGGATTGTCATGTTTGACCCTGTGATTCCTGCAGACAGAACACTGATTCCTTCTCCACCRCCTCGTCCCAAGAACCCTGTGTTTGATGATGAGGAGAAATCCAAGGTACAGTGAAGACTTGTGTCATAATCACTAATGAAAAGTGATTATTCAGTGCACATTTAGAATAAGGAAGCAAAGTATACTAATGTGGCTTTTATTTTTGGAGGGGGTGGTCTGTACTTTTACAGAACTCACTGCTTTGTCCACCTACTTAACCCAAAGTTTCAGTTAAGACCTTGTCTGTGTTACCATTATGGGGTTACTCCTGTTCAAGTGCCATCGTGTTGAAGTACTGGAAGGCAGAGAATGTTTCACACACAGGAGCAAAAATAATGTATGGGAGGCATAACTATTTAGTGCCGGAAGTCTCTGGGATTCCACAGTATATGTCCTGTGTAGAAGCAGGAATGCAGCAACTCACGTAGATRATAAACTGACTCCTGCTGAAGTCCCTGTGTAAGCTTTGCAATACTGGGCTGTATCCCTTTTCCCCKGAATTGTTCACTTAGATTCCTTTCCCTTTGCCCAGAAGGTCTTTATTTGTTTCGTGAAAATATCATCTTCTTGTCTTTCAGCTTCTAGCCAAGCTGCTGAAAAGCAAAAACCCAGATGATTTGCAAGAGGCCAACAAGCTTATAAAATCCATGGTAAAAGAGGTGAGAAATTCCTGTAAGATTGGTCCAGGTCAGCAGTCTGCTTTCCAGATTTAAGCAATTTGACCTCGAAATGGTGGAGAGTTTAGGATTTCGACTCTTGCTTGCACCTCGGAGATGTTGGTGTCACAGAAATGTATAAGTTGGYGTCTGGTGGAGGACATGGCAAGAAATGAATGTCCCTTGTAATTAACTCCATTCTCATCACTCAAGGTGGTATTTCCTGTCAAGGTTTGGTGCAGCATCATGGTACCACCCGTAGATACTGAGGACTGAGTCACTGGGCTGGGTCTTCTCACAAACAAGTTCATGGAAACACCTTCCTGTTTGTAGAGCTGTGCTATATCCACCCATGGCAGTCATTCCAAACTCTGGAGTTCAGGAAATGACTCACAGGGATTCTGGCAGATAAAAGGATACCTTCTGGACTGGAGTGGATGTATAGGTTACTGAAGTATTTCCATTCAAGCTCCTCTTGGCCCCAGGGCAGGCTCTCCTATGTATTTCGCTGGAATCTCAAATCAGAGATGGGTGGACATTTTCCACCAGAGGGTGCTTGTTGTTCCTAGTAAACGTTTTGCTTCAAACACATCTTTTTTGTTAAATGGCATCAAGTGAACAAAAAAAAAATCTTCTGAAAAGGTCAGAAAGAAAATTCTGGGAACTTTTTTAGTGATATAATTATACATTCAAGCCTATTTGATGAGACTTTTTGGAAATATGGGGTTGTCTGTAATTTCAGAGTGGTGGTGAAAAGACAATAAAACAAGCAAAGCTTCACATGAACGAAGAGGGGGTTTGTTTGCTTTTTCTAGCTTAACCTTAAATAGACATTACTTGACATGTTTTCGGGTAACGCCTGTGGCTGTTACCATGGACCTTTACAGGGATACTCACCTTTTCTGTCTGTGCTTTGCACCCTGAAGGATGAGGCTCGCATCCAGAAGGTGACAAAGCGCATGCACACGCTGGAGGAGGTGAACAACAACGTGAAGCTGCTGAATGAGATGTTGGTTCATTACAGCAAAGAGGACTCCTCAGAGGCCGACAGGGAGCTCATGAAGGTGGGTCTGAGCTGCTCCTTCTTCCCAGCAGTCCTGRAGTCAGTCCTTTCTTACAGACTTGAGTTTTCCAGAGAATTACAAACAGTGCATTGAAACAGAGAGCAGTGGTGAGAAATAAGAACAGTTGCCGGAAACAGCAGGCAAGAAGATATCCATGGTTTTAAAGSCTTTCACCAAAAGACTCGGTGGGGAGTAGCTCAGTTTTGCATGCACTTGAAGTGAGGTGCAGCTGTTCTCCAAAGGTGCAGCGTGGCAGAATCAAGAAGCTGCAGTTTGTAGTTCTGGATCCTCTTAGGACACACGGATTGCAGGTCATAACTGTCCCTTGCAGGACGGTRGATGGATAAACTAAAGCCTGAATGGGGCAGAAAATAGTTCCTCCCCTTCAGAGGGAGAGTTTTAGCTTGCGTTAGAGGGTTGGGAGAACATCAGGAAGGTAAAAATGAAAACAGCCACCAGGGATGGTTTGGTAGGCCCAGGGACTTGAAGAGTTGCACATTATCTAATGAAAAAAGTTAAACCTACTCGTTTTTAACAGCAAGGTCCTGAAACAATGGTAAGAAGCTTAAGAAACTGGTTTGTTTCTGTGAAAAACATTTTGTTCTTGCCACCTTTCTGCTGCGTGGTTGCAGATTCTCAGTAGTGGTTGCAGCACCATTTAAGCCTAATTGTTGAAACACAATCCTGCTCTTCCTCAGGCTTTTAGGGACTACTATGCAAGGAAGAAGCATCTCTTTTGGATTATAATTTGGCCATAAGTGCTGACGTGAGGGAGGACTGAAAGCTGTGTTGGGAAAAGGTTGTGTTTAGATCTCCAGGCTCATGTAACAGGCTCAGCTCTGTGAGCAAGGCAGGGAGAGCCGTCCTGGCTGAGCAGCCACACTGGCATGGTCAGCACAGTGGGGCTGGTCTATTCTGAGCTTCCCAGTGCAGGCCTGAGGGTCATTCTGTGCTGACTGGAGCTGCTGGCAGTGGCTGCTGGCTGATGAAACCCTTGGTCCTAATCTGTCTTCCAGGAGCTCTATGAAAGGTGTGAAACCAAACGACGGACACTGTTCAAGCTGGCAAGTGAGACAGAGGACAATGACAGCAGCTTGGGTAAACTAAGCTATGCTTGTCCTATTTTAATTGCTTTTGTGCCCTGTGCCTGTGCGAGGGTTCAGCTGTAGTCGCTTCCTCACTGTGGATTCCTGTTGCTTTGATAAAGGACAATCCTTGCCTCTTTGTGCTTATCATTTCAGTTCAGGGAAGGACTGGATAGTAAAGTTGGTGGTTCAGGAGGATGGGGGCAATAATGGGGGGCAGCTGCTGCTTTGGGAGGGGAAGGGGGTTGCTGTGGGCAACAGCCTTGGACTCAATTGTTCCTTGTTATTGCAATTTGTGTGGATCTAGACAGGTCAGGGTATTGCTTAGAGAAGCGTGGCACAGACAGAATAATGGAGCTCATAGCCAAATACTCATGGTTTTTCTTGCTGATTATTTAGCTGATAACTGAGCATTCTCAGCATTAGTGGGAACAAAGTGACTAAAGCCTTGGAAGTCATTTTTGTCTCTCTTGCTTGTAGGGGATATTCTGCAGGCCAGTGACAATTTATCCCGTGTGATAAATTCCTATAAAAAAATAATAGAGGGGCAAGTGATCAATGGTGAAATGGATCTCCCTGGGATGTCTGCAGTGGAAGGTGAGTTCCTGGGAAGCCAATTGTTTAATTTTTGGATCCTGCAATTCTAAGTCTTTTGAACAATGTTTCCTGTTTCGTTAAAGTAGTTTTGGCGGTTCTTGTGGCCAACAGTTTGTGAATCAGAGGGGGACAAGAAGGCTGCTAAGCAGTGCATAAACAGTTCTGGACATGAGCAGCAGTGCTGCAGCTTTGCATTCTCCATTGCTCAGTCCATATTATTGAAACCTTTGAAGACATCAGTAGCAAACCTGCATCTGAGCAGTTTGTGTGGCTGGAAGTTCTCATACATTTTCCTCCCCACGTTTGTCCTGTTTCTTAACAGCGATGTGTAAGAAGAAGATAATTTTATCAAAAACACAAGAGCTGGAGAGTAGGAGCTGGGCCAGGGGTCCTTTTCTTGGGTTTGCCAGTAATTCCATTTGTGAATTCAGGCCAGTTGCCCAATTTACATTTCAACTTCATTACTGAAAGCTTGGACATGAGTGTGACAGAATTACCATTTGGCAGTCACTCAGACATTCGTGATGCTGCCTGGCAGCACCTTACTGGGACAAGACTGTCCTAAATATGAAGATTGAGATGGTATGAATTTTCCTCAGCTCTTTGGTAGCCTTTGCTTATTATAATGCTGTAGGATCTTCCAAAGCCTCATCTGAATTAAAAAGATTTTGAAAAGATGATGCATTGTGCTTCAGGAAGCACCGGGGAAGGAGCAGTGGTTGCAGCAGGTTTTCATGTGGAAATTCCTGAAGTGTCTGGGTGGATTTATGTAGCCTGTGGACAGCAAATATCCTTTCTCTGTTACAAAGAGCCATAAGCCATGCTCAGACGAGGATCTGTGATATCTAAACCATCTCTCTGCTGATTTCTTGTGTGCACTGGGTTTGCTCTGAGCCTTTTGCCTTCTTTCCTAGTAGTGCTCTTCTCCTGTCCGCTGCAGGGAGTAACTCCACCAATAATCTCAACACTCTCATTGACCTTGCTGGACTGGACGTCACCAGCACCCCGCCACCTCCAATGCCACCCAGCAGCCTGACACCAGCCCCCAGCACAGCCCCTGGCCCAGCTGAAATCCCCATCCTCCCTCCTCCTCCCCAGACGTTGGCGCCGCTGCGCAGCAGCTCCTCCGGCCAGGTGGAAACGGCACCCGCTCAGCAGGGCAGCACAGCCARCTCCCTGTCCTTGCTGGATGAGGAGCTCCTGTGCCTGGGTAAGACACTAAGGGGCCTGGAAAAGGGCTGTTCAGTCCATCCTAACAAAGGCTGCTTCTGCGTTCTCCATGTTCCTGGATTCCGGGGAACACTCCCTTGCGTCGTTCTGAATATTGGACCTGGTCAGTGAGTCGGTATTAAAATCTCTTCCCAGAGTTGGCTGCAAGAAAATAGCTGTTGAGTGCAGTTGCAGTCTGGAGGTGCTGGGACATGCTGGATGTAGAGGCTGCAGTTTGGGGCAGATTCAGCCCCAGTTTTGGGACTGTGCTAAAGAGAAGGTGCCTCAGAGGGGCTGTGCATAGGAGCCTACAGGATGCCTGCCTGTGGAGTCCAGATGTGAACAGCAGAAACCAGTGCAAATCAGGATGTGTTAGAAGAGCTGTGTACAGAGGGTGACTGTTGGCTGCTGGTGCTGTCAAGTCTCTTTTCCTCATCATAAACTTGCAGCCCATCTCAGTATTTCATCAGGTTGTTGGACTCTGGCAGAGCTGAATCAAGTAGTTTGATGGTAATGAAACAGCAGCCAAGGGATGACACCGAACTCATTTTCTCCTCCTGTTATTTTTTCTTCCAGGTCTGAATGACCCAGCCCCTGCAGCAGGAAAGGAGACCTTGGAAAACAACCAGTGGAACATGTTCGAGGTACAGAGGAGGAGTCTCGGGGAAGGGGAGGGAGGGGATGTCATTGTGGAAGGTCTTGGGGCACATTGTCACCTTGGAGAAGTGTGTAATCACATGCACAGGCAGAGGGCAGCCTGACTTAGCCCTAAAATCAGGGATAGCTGTGTTTAAACAGAGTAGATATTCCTGAACCTGGATTTCTCAGTTTCCCATCTGTCTCCATGATGTTAGCCCTTCCTTTGCTTAAATTACAGATCAGATATAGCCCTGACTTAGGCCACAGACTTTGCTGCTTGTCACCCAGCACCCGTTTTTGTGGGTAAMCCTCTGTCCCTCTGTAACAGAGCAGTGCCATCTCTGCATCAGGGGCAGCAGTGAGTTAGAGCATCTACGTGTCCTCTCTTTCAGAATGACCAGTTGGACCTGGATTTCTTTAATCCGAAGATGGTGACTGTTGCTTGCAACCCTGCAGGGAACCCTCTTCTCCATCACACATCCCAGACCACGTGTGGGACATCAGCCACGCTGCCTTCTGCTTTCCCAGCTTCCCAGACTGCTCCCAGCATCCCAGCGCCAAACTCAGCACCATTTGTATTCCCTGCTGGACCAGCTGCCCCTGCGGGGCCTCCTAAGACTATTCCAGCTGCTCCTGGGTACTTCAGCTCATCTGTGGGGAGCAACATGTCACATAAGATGGATGCATTGGGACAACTCCTTGAAGAAGCCAAAGGGTAACCAAAAGTCCTGGACTTCGCTTTGGCTCTGCAGGTTCTGAGGGTGGCTGTCAACTCTCTGGTTTGGTAGAAATGTGGGATTGGGATTTTTCCTGTCAGAGGTTTCAGTTTACAAACTAACAGGAGTTTYCCACCTCCATGAGAGAAAGGTAGGCACAGCACACAGCTGTCCTGTTGCCTGATCCAAAGGTGTGGTGTGAAGGGGAACAGGCTGTTGAGGTACAGAGGCCTTTGCCCATCTTAGCTTCACCAAGGTGGGACTTTGGTTTTCGTTCCTGACTTGCAGAAGTAACCCCAATCCTACCACCACCCCTGTCCTTGTAGCTCATCTCACGTGACACCATGCAGAGTCACAGACTCCAGTCTGGCTCCAGGCTGCTGCTTTGTCCTCATGATGTGCTGTTACCTCTGGGTGTTGGTGAAATTCCTGCTTCACTTCCAGCTCCATTCCCCGTGGTTTTTCTGTCTCTCTTGCAGGACTGCCACCCAAGGCATGGCAACACCTTCAGTGTTCCCTGGGGTTACTTTGCCAACCACTGTCACCTCTGCCCCGTTAGCAGCACCTGCAGGGCTTCCAGCCACTGCCCCTGGAGCCCCTCCAGCTGCCTTCCCAAGCAGCTGCACTGCTGGATCAGGAAGTCCTCTCTTCCAGCCGGCATCATTCCAGCAGCAAGGCAGTCCCATGAAAGCACCTGAAATTTCTTTGGCCAATGTCCATGTTCCTTTGGAATCCATTAAACCCAGTAAGTATCTCAGGTTTTCCACCTTGCTCTGAACACTTTTTAAAGGCAAAGCTTCTTGACAAAGCTCATGAAGTAGAGAGAAGAGATGAGCAGCTCCAGCCAAAGATCCCGATCGCCTGATGCTGCCTCAGACCATCTGCTGCAGAATAAACCTGGATCCTCTCCCTTGTCTCCCTGTGGCAGGCAGTGCCCTCCCAGTGACAGCCTACGACAAGAACGGGTTCCGGATCCTGCTGCACTTTGCCAGGGAGTGCCCCCCGGGCCGCTCGGACGTGCTGGTGGTGGTGGTCTCCATGCTGAACACGGCGCCGCTGCCCGTGAGGAACATCGTGCTGCAGGCAGCCGTGCCCAAGGTAGGGACATGTGGGGCAGAGATTGCATCCAAGGAGGCCTGGCCGTGGATTCAGGGACTTGGGACAGCCTGGTCCGACCTGTCCATAGACTGTGCTCTGCCTGTTTCCAAAGCTTCTTGTCAAAGGCAGAAAACACTGAACAGGATCAAAAAYTGCCTGTTCCTATCGTATTTTGCAAGCTGGGATGGCTCTTGTTTACTTGTCCTCACTTGTGGGTTGATGCTCCTCCCTTTGGATGTGTGCTGTTGTCCCCCCCAGCGTGTGCATGCATCCTTTATTGTCCTCACGGCAGATCATCCCTGAGGTTCTGCTCTCTATTTCACTTGCAGTCCATGAAAGTGAAGCTGCAGCCACCCTCTGGCACTGAGCTGTCTCCGTTCAATCCCATCCAGCCGCCTGCTGCCATCACCCAGGTCATGCTTCTGGCAAATCCTGCGAAGGTGAGAGCRTCAAACACGTTTGATGTCAGCTGAACTCTGTGGAGGGGTGGAGCCAAACGTTTGAGCAGCTACAGTTGTTTGTTCCTAAAAGGCTGGACTTGATGATCTTGGAGGTCTTTTCCAACCATAATGATCTGTGATTCTAATGTGCCCTGCCATTCCAGCTGTGGAATGTTGGTGTTTCAGTTCAGGACTAGAGGAGGCTCTTCCCAACAGACTTGGTAGGAAGGAGAGGTATGAGAAGGCAGAAGGGCAAGGATCGTGTCAGGCTCAGCTTTAAGGGGTAGCAGAGCTGCATCAGGAGTTTTACTCCTCTGTGCACTGGATGTGTGTGGCTTTGCTGATAATTAGATCGATGCTAAATTAACTGATGCTGTAGCAGTACTTTTGATGAACCAACAGACAAATGTCAGACCATGTCTTTTCCATCATTCTCTGAGGATGTACCTGTGACCAGGAACACAACAGGTTGACACCTTCCTTTCTGGTGATCATGCTGGGGAGCATCTGAGTAGCTGTTTTTCCTTGCTCACTCATTTGATCAGCCAGCTCCAAAAGCCCAAAACTGAAGGGCTTTCTAATTGTTTGACAAATTTAGATGTTTCTACTTGAGAATTACAACAGAAATGTCCTTCAAGTATGAGTTGAAATCTCTGAGATCAAAGGATGAATGTCAGAGGGGTTTAGTGGATTTTTAAAAAACTTTGTGAGGCATATGGAGGTACACTTGTTAAAGGACTGCTTCCATCTCCTGCTTTCTGTATTGCAAGGAATTTTTCAGAGCACGAACTGTTCTATCTTCCTCCACATGATGAGGAATTTAATTTTGAAAATGTTGAACTTTTCCAGCAGCATTCTTCAGGCACTCTGGAGAGCAGCTGAGCAGCTGGCCACGTCTGTGCAATCTATGCTTCACAGGTCACTTATGCTTTTCTCCTTCTGCTCCTCGCTAAGCAGTAAAGGTTTTCTGGTATAAAAACTGTAAGGTGAATGACTCAGGTTTGTAAATAGCTGAACTCATCCATGAACTTAACCTGAGCCCCTCCTGCCCCTGCTCTGTACAACAGAAGTCTTGTGCTCTCTGTAGAGCTGTAACAGTAAAGTGTTTTGTTCGGGGCTGTTGAGCTGAGGCTGTTCTCATGTTGCTTTTGGGTTTTGTCTTTCCTGCAGGAGAAGGTGAGGCTGAGGTACAGACTGACCTTCACCCTGGGAGACCAGCCCAGCACAGAAGTGGGCGAAGTGGATCAGTTTCCCCCGGTAGAGCAGTGGGGGAATCTATGACCTTAGGACACTGCCAGAGACTCTGACAGGACCAGGGCAGGATCCCACAGGACTGGAACGGATGTGCCGTGGGGAGGGACACACATGCTATCCACTGGTGATRTTCAGCTTTGTTTACATGTCCTGACCACTCTGCTTGTAGCTTTAGTCCAGAATGTTGTGCCTCACATTGAAGGGGCCCTGGAACACTTAATGCCAAGCATGAACTGAGTGGCAGCCAGTGAGAGGCAGTGCTGGCTGCTTTTACCTTGACCTCTGGGTGAATCTGGTTCTATCTTCCACTCTATTAAACTTGAAGTTATTGTATTTTGAGGGGAGACCTGTCAGCAGAAGGGGATTTAGTTCACTTTTCCTGCACTGCTGTCCAGAGATCCCGACAGGCTGTGGGGTGATGATGCCGCGAGCTCAGCGCAGAGCCCTGACAGAGCCCTCCCTGGGACTGTGACCTCCTCGTGCCACACGGGCCCGTGAGCATGCTGAGCAATAATGCTGCTCCATGAGGGAATGCTTCTTTTTTACACTGAAATGGCACTTAGTTCCTTTCCCTCCCCTCCTGCTTCATTCCCAAGGGCCCGTGTAAGCAGCCCCTCGCTCCGTGTGTGCCACTTTGCTGTATCTTTACTTGTTATATTTATTTTATACTGCTGGCTGCCACCCTGGTGCATCCATTTGGGGCAGCTGGGGCTGTTTTGTCTGCAAATGGTTACACTGGTTATTTTTTTGCCTTCATTGCATTCCATAGTGTGGGGAAAAGAGGAAATGCATCGTGAGGAGGAAAGAAGGCTGGAAGGTATTGGTCAGTATTGGAGGAGGACAGCACCTGGAGCACAGAACTGTCTTCAYAATCACTAGTCAGGGGCAGTGACTGAATCCAGGGATAAGGAGAGATGCCTCTCGTGTCCCCTCATGCAGGCAGTATTATTAGTGTAGTCAAATACTGTATTTTATTGAGCTGAGTACAATGACCTACAAGATGTAAATAATAGACCTGTAGGGTATCAAAACAGAACAAGCAGGCAGAGGAAGAGGCAACCCTGGCCTGTGACAGGGCATGTGCTGGGTTAATGCYGGTGGTTTTGTTCCCTGTATTAAGTGGCGAAGTGCAATTGTCCCCACAAAGGGGAAAGCAGTTTTGCTGGACAACAGTATTCTGTGCTAACAGGACAGAAGAGCTGATCCCTTAGCTACAATCTTCTAGAAATAAGGTTTAAATCACCAAAACTTGGTTCCAGCGGCCCCTTCCTTTTCCTTCTCAGTTTCCAGTCTCAAGCAGTGCCTCAAGGAGCTCAGACTGTTGTAAATTATTGGGAGGTTTTAACACCCATTGACACAAGCACAGACAGGTGCTTGGACAGTCCTTGGACACTCAGCTCTGCATTTCCAGCAGGGCTGTCAAGCAACAGCTCAAACTGGGAGCAGGGGCAGCACAGAGAAAAGCAGTACACAGGAAAAGGCTCCTGCCTCTTGTAGGAAGACTCCAGAGAACGTGCTGCTGGAATGGTGGCTCTAAAACCGTTGCTACAAACACAGCTTGGAGTTATTTGTAGTTGAATTTTCTTTACTGTGCTGCAGAGTAAAAATCCCTAGAGGTGAAAAATTCAGGGGATTCACAAGCCTGAGGCCCTCATCAGAGGCACCAGGCAGCTGTAGGAGCCCCTGAAGGTGGAATCCAAGCTTGTCCTGGTCTGAAGCTCSTGGAGACCTCAGCCTTGTCAGCTCCCTGACATAGAAGGCAGGTGAGAGAGATGGGTACATTGTTTGGATATTAAAGAAAGCAGTTTTAAATCGATGGACTGGGAGATAAGAGACAAGGAGAGAGTTCTTTCTGCCTCAGACATGTTCTTGCCAGCACTTTAGACACAGTAGGCATGGGGGCAGTGCCTGGGTGGTGCCCCCTGAGGAGCAGGGTCACTGCTTCCCATGCCTGCACGTGGATCTCACTGTGATGTGGAGTAAGGCAGGAGAGCACAGGTGCTTTCTGTGAACAGCAGCAGCCACCTGGACACAGACACACGCCATGGTCCTGCTGCTTTGGAAATTAAACTATGAATGTTCCTTGTCTGTAGGGTGAGGTTCCTGCTTCATCCCCAGCAGTCCTACCTGTACATACATCTCCAATGCATTTGTGCTGCTGCATGTTGAATAAATCATTTTCCCTACCTGGCTCTGTACTGGCCGTTTCTCGCGATGGCTTCTGGAGTGCGGTGCTGGTTCTGGAAAGCCTCAAACTCAACCCATCGACTCAAGACCTTCCTAAGCAGAAATGAAGAAGCTGCTGTTTCTAAAACCCCACTGGTGTAAGAAGTGGCCTTCATTTCAGTTCTGGGTGTTAGAGGCAAAGAAAACAAAAATCCAAGGAAAAGCTGCAGTGAGGCTCACTTCACCAGGGGAGGGSTGCCAGGCCAAGCTGGAACAAGCAACCATAACATTTTGATGCAGCTGCTTCACAGAAGTTATAAAAAATGTCCATGTAAGTTCTGTTTATGGAAAGCAAGAACTAATGACCAAGCAATCTGCAAAACAAAACATTTATTCCTAGAAAAAGTCAGTTTATATACAGTGAGCCCCAGAGGAAGAGGAACACCCTGCAGTCTTCAAGACCCTTCCACGGTGCCTTCTTTGACAATGACTCGGGCGAGATTCCGTGCGAGGGCGAGTCTCAGCATTTCCACTTTGGTTGTCTCAACGTCATCATCCTGGAAGGGAGCAGAGCCTGGGTTAGGGGGCTGCACACAGCAATGAGCTGGTGACGGTCTCTCTCTGGGTTTGGAAAGTAAAGATGCAGGTCATTAACAGGTATTTATTTACCTGTAGGGACCTCCTGAGAAGAGCAAAAGCTACATTTCCTACTTCATAGCTCAACCCAAGACTGCACTGCCAAGCCTTTTCATTCCCTAGCTGCTGCAGGGGTTTGCATGTGGAACAGTCCCTGTTCTGTGCCTGGAACGCTCAGAGCTGGAGCTGCTGGATGGCAGCATCTCAGCTCTTCACTGGCCATGTAACGTGCAATTAYTCATCTTGGGAAAGCATCACAGTCCAGTCCAAACCAGAACACGAGGAGTGGAAGCACTCCTGCACTGTTTGTGAATACTTCAGACTCTTTCTGCCTCATTTAGCTGCCCATGAGCCCCCTGTGCCAGTCTCTGTGACTGGGGCCGTCCCCCTCTCCTGCCCTCATGCAAGAATATAAAGGCAGAGCTTCCTTCCCCGACCCTCCCCACAGTCCCCCTCAATTCATTATCCAGTTGTCCTCAAACCTGGAGCTACCTGGAATTTCTGCTTATCTGGATTCCCTGCTGTCAGGTCTTCCAGGCATCGCATCAACTCATAAGTCTGCTCTGCTGAAAATATGACCTGTGGAAATAAAAGTATTTACTGAAAGTSATCAAGTTTAAGGACATCACACAGGCTGAGAAGAGAACGCAGTTGAAAGGAAGAGAATGCTTTTACACTCCCACAAATCCATTCTGACCCTTTAAATCACGGAATCAAAGGATAATTCAGGCTGGATGTGACTTTGGGAGGTCTCTAGTGCCCCCTCCTGCACCAAGCAGGGGCAGCTACGAGCTCAGAACAGCTGCTCTGGGTCTGTAATTGCTGAATTGTCCTTTTCTTGATGGAGCTTAAAGGAAAAACTGTGCTTTGAAGAAGGAAGCACTAGAACAATCTTCAAGCGAAGTACACAGATGAGCTGGATGCAGTGTATGTTTAAATTACCAGTATGGATGAATTCCACTGCTGTTGTAAAAGCAAGGAACTGAGGTAACAGTTGATTATCCCTTCCTGAATCCCTGTTCTCCCACTGGTGAGACACCTGAAACTGCCATGGACAGGTCCTGGCAGGAGCAGGAAGCAGATCACCACTTTGAGATCCCTTGTGAGCAAAACAGARGGGGCGTGGGGGCTGTGTCGGTGTGAGCAGGACCTCACCTCCTTCTGCTCCAGCAGCGGGAGCGCGTCCGTGAGCAGCGTCATCCAGAAGGAGCAGGGGGCGATGTGAGCCGTCATCAGCGTCAGCAGCAGCCGCGCCGCCTCGGGGAACCGCTTCTCCCCGTACAGCCGGTGGAACTCCCGGTACTTCCCTGCCACGGGGYGGAGGAACAAGGCATCAGGGGCTGCTGGGCCTTGGGAGGCCCCTTTGCTCCCACAAAACCATGGCAGAACCACCCCCAACCTAAATGAGCTCGGAGCAGCCCCATCTGGGGGACTGGGAGTCTGGTACACGAAGGAAGGTGACGAGAGCCTCCTGAAAGGGCAACCAAACCCTGCTCCTGTTCTGGGTGAGCTTCAGGGTTTGCATCAGCCTGGTCAGTGGCTGCTGCTGCCTCGTGCTGAGTGCAGGGGAGAAATGCCCCAGTGGCCAAGAGAGCAAAGAGAATGGTCTTTCTGAGATCACAGAAGATCAGGAAGTCTGAAAGGCTTCACACTCTTCCTGGTTGTTTAAATGGAAACCAGGATCTTTGTTAATAGGGAAAGTTCTGCTTTTGCTAAGAATTAATGAGATCAGTATCCAGCATGAGAGAAGTAAGTGGCTGAAGATGAAAATGGGGTTCATTCAGTAACCACTAAACCATCAAAATACTGGAAGTTAATGATTCCCATTCAGATTCACCTTGACTAATGTTTGAGTTCAAGGTAGAGACATGCAAAAGTTTTCCAGCTAAAGGTACACTTGATGCTTCTAAAAACCCCAAAGGAAAAACAGGCAGAAATATTTTCAGGCCTTTCGGGATTGTTTATAAAAAGCAGAAAGGGATTGATTTAGTTTCTCTGGGGCTGACAGGGTCACTGGGTGACGCTGGGCATGCAGAGATGAGGGATTACCAATTTTGTAAGTCATGTTTAGCTTCTAGACCTAATTTAAGATTAAAATGAAGGAAATTCAGTTCCGATTTTGCAAGCTGCCACCAAGTCAGAACAGATTAAACTCAGGATCGCCCTCCCTGTAATGCTGGCGTCAGGCAGATGGAAGTCAGTCCAATGCTGAGAGCTATTCCGAATTCCTATCAGATTCTGGCCCCTGTAATTTGGCTTCCTAACTGCCACAGCAACAGAGAAAGGGGCATTTTATCTCAATTTCCTGTTTTGGTCCATGAATCAAAGGCCACAGAGCAGCTGCAGGCAGACAGGCAGGTTACCACAGCCTGCCTTGTGCCAGGCCGGAGAAGGAAGCTGTGGTACCCGAAGGAAATGAGCTGGAGGCCCTCACTGTCTCTTGGCACAAGTGCTCGGTGAGAGCTGGGAGGAGACTGGCACACTGAACCCCCACACTGCAGATTTTGGAGAACGTGGTAAAATTATCACATGGTCAACCTAACTTAAACCAGTGGATAACTCTTCCAAGGAAGCCCCCTAAAGTATTCTTGGTAGCATTTTTTAGTATTTCAGAGCCTCTCAAGATAGTGATAGTCTAGAAAAAGAGTAAGGAAGGGTAAGCTCAAGAGTGTCAGCATTTGGGCCTGTCCTGCTCAGAGCAGAGCAGGTGTCTGGTACAAGGGCAGTGGTAAATGCCATCCCCTGGTACAAGCTGCATCCCAAACCACATTCACCATTTGCTTTCCTCTCATCACTGAACCAGGAGGTAGGCAGATGGAAGAAAGCATAAATCCAAATAATTCCGTGGAGCTGTACAGAACAGACCAGTATGGACACTGCAGGCAGCTCTCACCAAGGAATGTGAGCCGGTCACTGAGCAGCATGGACGGTCCCAGATTGTCAATGAGGTCCAGGTCGGAGAAACACCCCCTTTCACAATAGTCCTTAAGGAATCTGGGGAGAAAGTGGAACAACATGAAAGCTTAGAGGGGAGAACATCATCCACATCCACCCTGTATCTCCTAATCCCTTCCCAGAAAACTTGACTTTACAGCTCAGTTCCATCTTAATCGACCTCCCCGAGGTTTCAGAAGTTGGCAACCATTCCCTGGAAGTGGCCAATGAACCRGGGTAATGTACATTTAACAAACACTTCATTTGTTCTTCTGAATTTTCTGTTGGTTGAGATCTATTCTTTAAAAGGAGTAAGTGAAGGCAGGCAGGCAGGAAGCTGAGGCTGGTGGATGCACAAGTAACTCTCCCAGATCATAACAAAAGCTCTCTTTTTCTGCTGTGTAAAAGAGTTGATAAGCAACAGGAACAAAAACAATGCTAAAAGCTTTTCATCTGTTTTGTCACAGCCTCCATTATGCTGCTTTTTGCAGAGCTGCTTCCTGTGCTGGTTTTTTTTTCATCCTTCTGTTGAAGGAAATATAGCAATTCCCACTCCCTCAAATAACAAACGAAAAAAAAACCAAAAACAAACCAAACCTCAGACCAGCAATCTCTTACCACTTCTTTTTCCACTGTTCAAGACAGAGTGTTGCCTGGCCACCTACCCAGAGTGTAATTTCAAAATTATACTCTTAACTATGCAGAGATTGGTACCTGCCTATTTCCAATTAGCAAAACCCACACAACATTGTTAGATTAAAAAGCATAAAGAGTTGCCAGGGCTTATGTCAAGGCCTGAGCTAAGTGTCAGCATCCTCCCCATTTTCAAAACAACCCTCCCACCCCTGAAAAGGTCAGGCATTTTGACAGGCTCACACAAAGCCAGGCACACGATAAACTACTCCTTGTTGGAAATGTTGTAATCATGGGGTGAGATTTTTAGCAGAAACGGTGGCTTAAGAGACTCCCACTGACTTGCTTGGAGGTTGTGGGGTGAACTTGACTGGTTACAAATGATCTGCTGAATAAAGCACAGGTGGGGATTATCCTCCACCCAAATCAGTCCCCGGGGTCACTGTTCAGCCCATGTCAGAGCAAGTGAAGGGCAGAAGACAGAAGCTGTTAGAAGAAATGTTTATCCAAGCAAGGTCTGAGCAGGTTGGACTCTTAGATAACGCCAGTCTGTTTTGTCTGTGTCAGGAAGGGAAACAGTGTGAGAGAAGGCACAGCTGGGGGTACTGCAGAGGAGAGCACCCGATGGTGTTTTCTAGTCCAGAAGAGGCTGCCCAGCCCCACCTGCAGCAGTGGGAGCTTTCCTGGCCCACGGCAGAGCAGCCACCCTCCCCCTGCCCCCCCAGTCTGGGAGCYGCTGGCTCAGCCTCACCGGTCCGAGATGAGCGTGGCAAACGCCGCGTCCTTGGCTCGGATGCTCCAGGACAGGGCCGAGCCCAGGCGGTTGTTCCGCAGGGCCTTCATGGCCATGATCTTACAGATGCTGCGCACTTGGGGGGAAACAGGAGAGGAGGGCAAGAATTAGCGTCGGTAGGTTCACCYGGATCACCGCAAAACAACGGGACTGAAAATGCACCACCTTGCTCGTGCATCTGCCTCTGCTCACAGATGCGCAGCACTTTGAGGGCCTTCTGCTCCGTGCTGAGGGGGATGCGCTCGATGTGCAGCTCCAGGTACACTCTGCCATATTCCGGGCAGTGGTCGAAGTAATCCACCCCCAGCTGCCACAGGCTGAGAGAGGGGAGAAATCATCCACCATTCCAACCCTGGAAATCTTCAATGAGCACAACAGTAAAGCCCCAAGGAGAATTCGAGTCTGCATTAGTAACTGTTAACTCTGATTAACTTTGTGTTCGGTCCTGAAGTGGCTTTTTCCTTTCTAGCAAATGCCAGTTCCCCGTAACATAACTTTGGAATGCCACAACTTTGGAATACGTGCAGCTCCTAAGTGCTTCAGTGCAAGTCACTCTGCAGAGTGGCAGGAGTGACTGTGCCCAGGTCATGACGTGTGATGGGCTCTAACAGACAGCTTTTGTCTCCATTCAGGAAGGGAAATAAGCCAATCTTGTATGATCCCTTAGGGACACCTCTGCTGACATTTTAACAGTGGCTGCTCTAAGTTTTGCCTTTTTGCTTCATCAACATGCAGTTATTTGTTTTGGCTGCCTCAGTGTTAGTCYGTCCTATGAGTAATAAAACAAAAGTTGATACCTGTGATGGGAGAAGAGTCCCGAGGCATACTCCAGCAGGAGGAATTCACGCATATTTGAACCAAAACTGGGGGGAGAGAAAATAAACAGACACTACTATTTGCATCTCATTGAAAAAACCTGCTAACTTTATTTCACAAATACGTTCAATTTCTGCAGCATTTTCTCAAGGGCTATCTTAATCAGTTTTATTCAAATAATGCAAATAAATACTTACTAGAGATTGTGAGACTGCAGGAGCTTGCAGTGATCCAACAGGTCAGTCAGATGAGCCACAAACCACCAGTTGCTCAGGACAATGCTGTATTTGAAGCAAAAGAAAAAAACTAAGCCTACCACTGCCAGGGACTGTGTCAGGTTTTCCACAGGCATTTCTTACCAATGCACAGCTCTGTTACAGTGCAAAGTCTGGCTGCAATGTCCCAGACCTAATAGAATACTTTTAATTGCTGCCAGCTTCACATATTTTTGCTAAATTCTTTGCAAGGATGATCAGGGATCTGTACCCATATCCCCCACCCCAAATACACAGAAGCAATACTGTAGAACTAAGGAATCAAAAACCTTAAAACTCAACCTGCATTCCTTGATCACTTGATGCATCTCAAATTCAAAGGCTGCCATTAAAATCATGTCTAGAGGCTCAGGGCTGCTCTCTCCACCCAGGAACAGGTCCATACTAGACTGTGGAATGAGATGACAAGACGTGATAAAYGTAGAAGCAAGACATTTGTTTGGATGTAGCAGGTTAATTTATGGAAAACAACAGGTCATAGAGACTGAAAACATTAACAAAACGCATTTTTCCTTATTTTAGCATAAGGGAACTGGGAAACCAATTTGCAGGAACAGACTGGCAACGTTAAGACACTGAAAAGTAGGTCTTCAACAATTATTTGTCAACTTYATCAGTCTCCCAGTCCTCTTACAAACTCCAGACAACATCTTACAGGGATGTATTTGCTGTAGGATTTTTCCCAAAGTTTTTCTTTCAGTGCAGTAACCCTTGTGTGCATGAAATGGTGGAGAATATAAAAATAATTGCATTTCCTACCTGTGCATAGAACCGCAGCTCCATCGGCTTCACTGTGGGGTGGGAATACAGGAGCCGGGTGACCAGGAAGTGGTACCATGTGGTCATGAGTTCCTTCTTCTCCAGAATGGCTTCCTCATCTCCCAGCAGGATCTAATGGGACAAAAACACAGGAGGAATGCTGCAGATTTAGCAATGGACACAGCTGAACTCCAGCTCTCTACAGAGGCATTACTCCTGTTCTGCAAAGGTGAGGATTTAATCAGAATTCCATTAACATGGATCCTTCTCACAGCCCAGCTTCCCAATCAGCCTTGGGGACAGGGAGAGAAACCCTCTGCCCAGGCTGGCAAACCATGAGCAGAGGACAGGAGACATAGTAAAGTTACTTATGGCTACACTGGGCTCCTGAAATCCACAAGGATGGATTCAATACTTCAAAGTTTCCTTCCTTCCCAGCAAAAACACACCTTGCAGATGGACTCCATGTGGGGATTGGAAGCAAAAGTTCCATCCTGTAGATACCGCTGACATTCCTCATGCCAATGCTGCCACTTCAGCTCCAGCTCTGTCAGTGTCTGGGTGTTGCCAAGCTGAACAGAGGGAATAAAGGAATACATGGAATAAGGAAACACCAAGTCAAATCACAACAGGCACTTGGGCTGAATTCACAGTCACTCCTGGTAACAAGCTAAACACGGGGCTGCCTGTAATTTTTCTGTGTTGGTTTGTCACCTAACAAGCTTTTATCTGAATTGTTGGGTCTTTGGGCAATTCAACAACACAAATATTGTTACTGTAAAGGAATAAGACTGAGATGTTGTAAAGGGGAACAAACTGTTACAGGGGACACATCAGGGGTGGCTCTTTTCCCAATGAACTGCGTGAAAAAAACCGCTTTGTACTTACACTGGGCACAGGCATCTTCTTCATCAAGTCATCCAATATTTTGTACATGTTCATGGATGTGGGATTGGCACTGGCTTCCTTGGAGAGCAAGTGCCGTGCTTCGTCCATCCGGCCTTGGAGCACAAAGACATCCACCTGCAAAATCCACCTGTCTGTGAGGATCACACTGGGCAAGGCGACAGAACGCCCCGGAGAGGCATCAGAGGGGAATTTTAACTTGTGATTCAGGCAAAGGAAGTAGAATTAAAATGCTAATTCAAATACACAGCATGAGTCTTGACCTCTCCGGGTCATGAAGGATGAGGATGGGAATGAGGTGTRATGTCCAGCAGGGAAGAGGAAGGAAAGCACACAGACATGAATTCTATTTAAGAATCTTCCAGGTGATGGTACTCACCACGTTCCAGAAGAGCTTGTGTTTGGATGGACTCTCACTGCTCAGAACCTCCCGGACCATGCTGTCCACGTCACACACGTGGAGCCGCACCCAGTCCAGGAGGCGCAGCAGGAGKGGACCGGCTGTGTGCAGAGATTTCCCCGTCAGTTCCCACGTGTTTGTTCCCAAACTGCTCTCACACGCTTCTAACCTTACAGTCTGACATCACTAGATGACATTTACTGAATTCTGGATTTCTACCTCCCACCCCCAAATTACAGAGTTCCTTAAGCAGCCAGGCCGTGGAAGCACCTGGCTGTTGACAGGTTTTCCTGTGGCAATAAGGTCCAGCAGAAAACCCAACCTTGACAAAATAAAAGGTGAGTGATTCAGATAATAAATCTTGCAATCTCAAAAGACAAATATAATATTTCTGTTTATTTTAGCATCAATTCATTATTACTAAGTGAATATGAGGAAGAAATTTGGCACCAGGTGATTAACTTTCCTTTAGATTAAGTAATCTAGACTTTATGAATCTCTCCTGAACTCTGGGACTGTGCAAGCAGCACATTTGCTCGCAAAATCTGACTTCCTTCCAAAGTTATTTACTACTTTAAAATGCCRAAGTAAACAGAGTGACTTCAAAAATGTCATCCTAAAGTTAAAAGAGTTTTATCAGAGCTGTGCAAATCTCAGCTAGTATTGACATATTTGATGCTTAAGACATGTTTATGGTTAGAAGTCAAATACGTTTGCAACAACTTTTGATACCCCTCCTCTCCATAATCTTTCTGACAAAGAGACAATTTAAATCACAGTGTACTAAACAACGGGGGAAAAGTACAAGGCAAATTAAATAGCTTGACATAATTAAATATGAAGAAGACAATTAATTGAGGCAGAAGCGGTATTAAAAGGCTTATCGACACTTGGCATATCTCTAAAACATTAAACTATAACAGAGTAGATGTGATATACCTTTTAAACAAATAAATAAGCCAACAAAAACCCCTTCAGTTTTAACACCAGCATAGTTCACTACTCACCTGCAGCTGCTTCAACAAACAGAATCTCACAGAGGTTCCAGATCAGCTCCATTGCAGAAAGAATGGAAACCTGAAGGAAAGCAGGGCCAAGTTTTAGAGTTAGTCATTATTCCAGTTGGGTTTTTTAACCACACAAAGCCATCTGCTGTCTACAGCAATCAGTCCTTACAGAGAAATATCATACTGACATTGCAAAGATATAAAAGACATACATAGGCCACAACTTCTCCAAACATTTTTTTTGGTCAGAAAACAGACACTGTTTGTGTAGTAAAATGCAGCAATAATCTGTCACCAGTGAGCAATCTAACTGCTGTTATTTTCAGCCCTTCTGCACTTCTAAGACTTAGTACAAACATCAAAGAAGGCAAGAAAGGCCAATGAAGCAACATCACTGCAGCTGATAGGACAAAATTGCTGTGAGTACTCTGCTCTTCCCACAACACTCCCATGGCATCTGACAGCTCACGGTGAACACCCAGAGGCTGCTACAAGGCTCAGATGCAGCTGATTGGAATCTGAGTATTTGAGAGGCGAAACTTCAGACAGGCAAGTCTGAAATTTTTCTTGTCAGTCAGCTTTGAGATGACAAGAAAACATCACACCTGTAATAGTAAATATGTTTAAGACATGGCAGTGAATCGAGGTGTTGGACATCTTTATTGTTTTATAATACAGGAACTATTTATTTTCATTTATTCTTGGTCATGAGCTGCATCTACTGCTGCTCATATACTAAGCCAGAGTTAAAGCTAACATGCTTTATGCCACAGTGGTGGCCTGGTGAATTCACCAGCCAGTGCTCCATGTTCAACCTGACACGACTGCAAATTACCTGAGTGCTGTACTGGCCTTGCAGGGCAGGGTCCCGGGTCGAAACTGAGGGAACAACAAAGAAAGTCAAAGAGCAACACATTTACCTGTGACAGTCCCTTCTGAACTTTGACAGCTTCCCACAAATCTGCCACATGAGATACGAAAAGGCCGCAAGTCCCCAGAAAATCAGTTAAAATACAGTGAGAAAAAACAGTCTCTGACCAGATTTACAAACCAACCTGTTGGAAATCTCCAACATGGAAATGGAGTCTTGGTAATTACTGAAACCTACACATGCTATTGTACAGTAGTTGCAATAAGTTACCATTGAAGTGCTACTTTCATAATCACAATAGTATTCCTTCTTCTTGCAATAAGAGAACAAACAAACTTACCAGCTGCCTGGTGCATGTCCTCCATGCAGGCTCTTATCACCGACCGGTAGTTTTTACTCACTTGGACCAATCTGCCAAACACAAAAAGGCTTTGGTTGGAGAGAGCTGTTGGAGTTTTAGTGTTATGCCCACTTGCAAGTTTRTCTGCAGCAGCAGTTCCCGGTACTTGGGTGAATCCAGCTGGAATCAGTGAGGCTGTGCCACACTATACACTGGCAAAGGCTTGTCAGCGTGGTTATTGGAAAGATCCGAGCCTTGTTTTGTAAAATCACCCTCAAACGGTCATTCTTTCTGCCCTGCTGCTGGTTACAGAGCTGGTCCAAGMAGCCTGGCCAGCGGCGCTTGCCTCACCAGAGGCGTTTATCAGTCCCTGGCGTTGGCCCGGCTGGAGAAGGGGCAGCAGATTCCCCCCCCATCCTCCCCATCCACTCACTGCGCCTTCCGCGACTTCCCCGCCAGCTCCTCCTCGCTCCGCTGCAGCCCCATGAAGATCCCGTGCGACTCGTTGAAGAGTTTCCGCAGGGTCTGGATGTAGATGTCCTGATCCCTGCGGACCACGAAGACGCGGGAGGAGCTCGGCGCTCCGTCCCCGGTACCTGCAACAGAGCCCGTCAGCGCCCGGGCAGCAGCGGGATCGGGATGGAGACCGGGACACGCAGCGGGAGCGGGACCCACCTGCTCGGCCGAAGAGGGTCTCGCACACCAGCACCTCCGCGGGGCCCCAGGCGAAGCAGAGCTGCCGGGCCGACGGGTCCGCGCCCGGCACCACCTGTGGGGGGACAGTGTCCGTCAGCAGCGCCCGGCCCGCACTGCCCATGGCTCCGCACCGCCCCGGCCCGTCCCCGCCCGCCCGTCCCGCACCACGAGCGGCGGCTCCGTGTCCGGCTCGTCCATGGCGGCGGCCGCGCTGCTCCGGCTCCCGTTCCCGCCCGCCGGGCTCCGGAGGCCCCTCCGGGCTGCCCGCGCCACCGCCTGCGCGCCCCGCGCCCCGCGCCCCGGCCCGGCCCCGCCGCTGCCGTCCCGCCGGAGCCGCCGCCGGGGACGGGAAGGGAYACCCAGGGACCGCGCGTCGCCGCCGGTTCGGGGCAGGCGCCGCCGCTCGCCCCGGAAGCGCCGCCCGCTGCCGAGGCCCCGCCGGGGCGGGACGGACTCCGCTCCGCCCCCGCCCGAGCCGCTGGCCCCGAGGGCCGGGGCGGGCMGGGGCTGCACCGGCAGGTGTCAGCGCCTCCGCCGAGGGGCCCGGGGAGAGAGTGGATGGATGAATGGATGGAGGGATGGGTGAGATGGAGGGAGGGAGGGAGGCCGCCCCATCACAATCTGCCTCATTTTCTTGTCAGGACAAATTCAGTGCTATGTGGGAGTGTTGCTGGCCCCGGGTGTGCAGTGCAGTGATGTAGTTGTCAGTCAGTTCACACACTCACAGGATGAGTCTGGTTGGAAGGACCACCATGGGTCATCAGATCCAACTTCCCTGCTAAATCAGGGCCATCGCACATCACCTGGCACAGGATTGTGTCCAGAAGGTTCTGGAATATCTCCAGTGAGGGAGACTCCACATCCTGTCTGATCTCAGTTCCAGCGCACAGTCACTCACATAGCATTGTTTTCATGCTCACTTCATTGACTGATTGCCCTGTAACAACCAGTGTTTCTCACTTCTTATGCACGTCAAACCCGTGCAGGTAGACAAGCCTCTGGGATGTTGAAGGCGATGCTCTCTGGAGCTCTTGGGCAAGCTCATTGAYAAAGCTGACTTACCAAATTATGTGCTCTGTGACTTCAGTGAGTTGCCTGCAGGTTGGGGAAGGACTTGTAATGAAGCAGGATCGCAGCAGGAAGAACTCCCGCTGTGCCTCACTCACTTAATCGGTCTGGGTGGAGGTCAATGCCCTCTGGACACAGGGCAGAAGTGCCTGCTGAGGCTGCTATAGGCTCATCACCTTCCYGCTAATGCTTGTTGATCTCACAGCTGGAACCAGTCCCTCTCAGGCTGGTGCTTTTCCGAGACACTCACTAAAAATTAATTTTTCAAGATAACGTAAATCATTTGCTGTCCTCGTATGACAAATGCTGCAACACTCCATGGCTAAATTGCCCTTTTTTACTTATCAGCTGCTGCATCCATCATTTCCAATAAAAATAAAGCCAGCAGTTATCTCTGGCAAGAGCATGTCATGTCACCAGTCATGCTGAGAAAARGAAGTTGTATCTGTTCAGGTCAGGAGGAATGAATTTTTGCAGGGTGGAAGAGTTTAACTGCTCAGAAAGCTTCTTGAGAAGCTCAAGACTCATCAGTTTTAAAAATCCCATCTTTATTGCGGGTAAGGGTCCTGTGTTTTGTTATTCGAGGATGTGCCTGTGTTTGAATCTTTGCTGTACAAAGTCAAATTCACCTATTGTCTTACACAATGGTGCTGCTCTGTGCAGCCTTCTGAGGATGTTAGTGGGAATTCCTAGATCCAAAATACCATTCCACACATCACTAAAATGGCTCTAGATGCAAGTCAAAACTAGCTGTCTGAAAACCCAGCAGTAAGAGGCCTCCTGCCGCTGTTCCTCAAGGGTAAGGTGCTGCTTCTGTAACTGCAGGAGTCTCTTGTGAGTGGCAGAATATTTATAGAATATCCACGTAACGCTGTGTGGGGAACCACTGTGTAGGTGGTGGATCTAGGAGTGGGACAGTGTCCTCTGCTGCTCCCGGATCCATCTGTGTAAAGAGACACTGAAAGCTGGAACTCTTTGATCCTCTCCTGCTGTCTCTTGGCACACGCAGTCCACTTTGCTCACTCCCTAAAAGTGTCAGTGGCTTTTCATATCCRCAGCACCTGGTGTTCTTAAATTGATGATTCCTGGGGAAATCATCTTGGGAAAGGTGAGTTTTAGTATGAAATCCTGACATTTCTTAGTCCTCTTTTGAACACTGGCTGGAGCTCTGCACATATCTAGAAGGGAAACCTTCCTGCTCGCCTCTCAAGGAGGTCTCTGTGCCTGTCCAGTCCATGTAATCAAGCAGAATGGGGAATGACCGTGTCAGCATGGAATTTCATATTCCTCAGAAAGGCTTTAGAGTACAGGCTGTGAGTTCAGCAAGGAAGGCAAAGAGAAATTGTGTAACTGCTTTACAGTCAGGAGAAAAAGAAAAAAAAGAAGAAGGTCTGATGAGGATAGGAGTTACAAACCTGTGAAATAGGAGGTTTGGAAGCTATTTGGAGAACAGAGGGAATGATCAGCATCATGAACAGGGAAGGCACAGCACAGGCAGGGCTGCAGGCGAAAGGTATTTTCTATTCCCAGAGCTAAGCCAGAATTAATGAAGAGCAAAGCTTGAGTAAAGCACTCAGACCTGCAGGGTCTGAGCCAGGAACCCAACGCACTCGTTTACACCTCCAAATTACTGTTTGCTTTCTGTTCTTGCCTTAGACTCAGTGCAAAATAACACCCAGTTCTAAAGGGGCTGGAGTTGTTTTTGTAGGCCAATGCTTGCTGATGTGCCTGCAGCTGCCTCGGTGTCTTAAAAATCTTAATGTTTTAAAATCCCAGTGTGAAGGGAATGTGTGGAGTGCCCGTATTCTCTGCCCTCTTCATTGGAGGGTGGAGAATTAAGCCAACGAGCTCTGCAAGATCTAGATACACCATATTTCTTCCTTATAAAACTGCAGTACGAGAATGAAACAAAGCATGGAAACATTTTAAGAAACAACACGTGGAACTTTTTTTCCCAGAGATGGAATTTCTCAGGAATTCTCACTGTGACGCTTCCCCATTCACTTCCCTTCAGCTCGGTGCATTGAAGAGGAGGAGCTGAGAGGGACAAAAAGCTTTGCTTTGCTCCCCTCTGCTGCAGCCCGGACCCTGCGGGAGTGGGGCCTTTGTAGTTCCCAGTGTGGCTTCTCCCCCCGCCGCTCGCTCCGAGTGCTGCCGTCTGGCCRGTTCCTTTGCAGGTTTTAGCACTGCTTATTGTCAGCTCCAGTTTCTCAGAGTTTCCTCTGTTGCTATGTGAAAAGAAAAGCCACATAGAGATGAGGTTCGTAGAAACCTGCTCTATGATTTGGGATCTGTGTGATTGGTGGTGAGAGCAATGCTGGTGCAGCTGAAACAGTTTTCAGCCTTTCTGAGCACGTCTAACTCCCATATGTTCTCATAAAATCTAGAGTATTTTCCTGTCTTTTTTAGCACATTTGTTCTATTTGTGATGCTGCCTTAACGTGTGTCTCACTTGATGCCATTGCTGCCTTCAGTTCTTTCATGCCACGCTCAGACCTTGGCCAGTTTCATCCCACCTCCCAAAGAAATCCTCCTCCTGGGCCTGCAGCACAGGGATCTTCAAGGAGAGAGGGGGAGGAAGTGACAAGAACAAAATAAAACAGGACCATCAAGCCACATCAGCCTCATTATGCCCTTCCTCACACTTCTCCTGATGTTGCATCATCTCTAAAAACAGAACTTGAGGTCCATTGGGAGTTGCCACTTGTCTGTTGTTTTGTGAAGTACCCCATGGGTGTGGAGTCCTGCTCAAAGAAGCCATGGATGAGGTGGAAGAATAGAGTGGGGATTAAGGTGCTTTATTTCCTTTTTCTTTTAAGTAGTTCTGCTTCTTAGTGGTGATGATGGACCTGAGAAGGTCCAAGCCACTTGCCCATTACTCTTCAGAGCTCAAATAAAAGGAGAAGGGAGATCATAGGAGACTGAGACACTGTCAGACATGCAGGGGGATTTGGATAAAAGCAGTCTTCTCTAGCTACAGGTGCCTCTCACCTCCCAGTACCTTAAATAAATTTTAAAAAATAGCATGAGTAATTAAACACAGAGAAAACAGGCAGGATTGACTGATTGATCTTTTGATGAAAAATCAAGGACAATGACACAGGTAGGAGTGGAAAGCAGAGCTCAAAGAAGGATCTGTTTGAGTGGCAGTCACAATTTGAAACAGCATCTGTTGCCTTCCTGGGTCAGGCTGAACACTTCAGTGCCTGGGATTTTTTCAGAACTGACTCATAAAGACTCTTCAGGAGGAGTAAAATACTAAAACTAAAATGTTCTATGAAATTCTAGGTTAAATTTGATCTTTCAGAGTACTGAAGGAAAAGGAAGGTTTGGGAACCTGGACTAGAAGGGATGGTGAAAGACTTCACTGCCCACGTTTTGTGGAAGCTCAAGCACCTGCCTGAGCCGTACTCCTGCCTCTGGTAGGGCTGTAGCTGTGCCATTTTCTCAACTGTGAACTCGGATAAAGGTTTGGCTTCAGCTTCCTCTGCCCAGCAGGTGTTACTCTTCTGCAATTTCCAGAAAATTGCAGTAAAAAAGCAATTCCTGTGTCTGCGCTGAGAAGGGAGGAGCTGGAATGTGAAGTAACATTACAAAGGAGTGGGATCAGAACTGACAGTGAAAAGGGAGCCTACAGCTCTGTCCGTAAGTGAAGTTCCTCTTCAGTCAATATTTCACTATGTGAGCAGTTTATTCTGGACTAGTAGCATCTCTGAAATGGCGCAGGAAGTTTTGTCACATCAGGAGCAAAGGGCGTGTGACCACACGGCCACCTCAGTGTCACGACCCAGAGTTCTCCCACATGGAGCAGCGCCGGTGTGGAGTGATTCCCACCTGGGAAATCCATCCCTGAGGGACTGACAGGGGTCATTTTCGTGGTGTTTCTTTTCCATCTACGTGAGATAGAGCAGCAGTTGACAAATGATGGTGACGGGTGTAATGGAGGCATAGGAACAGTTTCGTGGCAATCTGTGAAATCTCTGGAGTTATTGAGAATTTCCTCCTCCCTCTCACTGGAACGAACTTTAAAAAAATCACATTATTGGTGGTATATTCTCTGATTTATGCAGTGTGATTCATGTAGTGTAATTGTTGGGGCACTGCAGGGGCTCAGTTCCCTCACAGACACTGCGCCTCTCCCAGGACAAACGCCCCTCAGAGGGGCAGCTGCCAGACCATCAGTGTCGTGCATAACACAGCAAGGGACACGAACAGGGGGCAAAGATTTGATGAGGCCAAGACAAGGGGAGTAAGAGACCCACAGGACCAATTAAGCTGGAAAAGGCCCTGAAGATCAGAGAGTCCAACCTGCGTCCCAACACCACCTTGTCAGCCAGACCACGGCAGTGAGTGCCACGTCCACCCTTTCCTTCGTAAACACCTCCAGGGACAGGGATTCCACCACCTCCCTGGGCAGCCCGTTCAATCGAGCTGGGGATGGTCAGGGGAAGGTGTATGTGGGGAGAGCGCTGTGTGGGGCACTGAGGGGGCTGTGGCGGGCGGCCCGGCGGCTTTGAGGAGACTGGAGGAAGTTTAAGCTTTGAGGGGGCCACGGATGGGGGAGGGATGGCCAGGGGAAGGTGAATTCGGGAAGGGCGCGGTGCGAGGCGCTGAGGGCGGCCCGGCGGCCATTTTGCGAAGGACAATGCCCGCCGCGCGGGGCGGGGCGGGGGCGCGCGCACGCAGCGCGCGGGCAGCGCGGCCGGGGGCGCGCGCGCGCCCCTCCCCTCCCGCCGCCGCCGCGTTATGTAACGGCCGCGGGGCGCGCGCGCGCTCCCTCGGACCCCCCTTCCCCCTCCCTCCCGTCTCACCTCCCCCCGCCCGGCCCTGGCTCCGCCCCCTCCCCGCGCGCCGGGGCCCAATGGGCGGCGGGAACGCGCCCGGGGGGGAGGGGAGAGCGCGGCGGGTGCGCGCACGCACGGGGCAACGCGCGGCCCCGCGGCTGTGCGTGCGCGCTCCCGGGCCCCCCCGCCTTCCCCTCTCTCTCTGTCCCTCTCTCTCCCTCTCTCCGCCGCGCTCGGCCGGCTCTGCCCCCCCTTTGTGCGCGCTCCGAGCCGCCCCCGCATCGCCGACTCGCCATGGCCGACGAGAAGCCCAAGGTGAGGCCGGCGCGCTCCGCAGCTCCCGCCGCCGCGCTCAGCCCCTCAGGCGGCGGCCCCGGCCCGCGGCCCCCGCGCCGCCTTTGCGCGCCATTTTCCTGCGCGGGTGGGGGGGGCCCAGGCCGCGGCTCCCGGGGCGGGCGGGGGATCCCCGGGGAGAGGGGGGGCGAGCCCGGGCCGCCTTCCCGCCCTCCGCGGGGAGAGAGGCAGGTCTGGAGGCGGTTGTTGCTGCCTTCCTCCTCCTCCTCCTCCTCCTCCTCCGCGGCCGCAGCATCCCCTCCGGCCGCCTCGGCAGCCGCTGCCCTCACGGTCCCCGCACGGCTCCGGCCCCTTTGTGCCGCCTCTGGCCCCGCTCGGGGCCGGGGGGGCCGCGGGGGCTCCGCTCCGCACGGCAGGAATTAACAGCGGCCGCCGCCGGGGGGTTGGCTTTTTTTTTCCCCTCCTCGCCTTCCCCCCCCCCCCCCCCCCCCCCCCCCCTTTTATTTTTTTCTCCCCCACACGATTTTTAAACCGAGTTGGAAGTGGCGGAGGGCGCGGGGCCGCGCGCGGGCTGACACATGGCGGGACCCGGCTCCCAGAAAAGAGGGAAAACAAAGCTGGAATGGGGGTGCCGGGCACCCCTGGAGCGGGACAGCCCCGATCGCCGTCCCTCTGCCCTGAGGCCCGGCCAGAACACGAGGGACCGAGCTGGAAGTTGCTCCTCCGCAGCTTTCYGCTCCGAGAGGGTCGGGCTGCGCGATGTGGGGTTTTTTTGAACGTTTTCTGATGGAGGAGACTTGGGTCGCTTCAGGTTTTATCACCTTTTCAAATATAGYCCTTTAAAGTAACTTTAAAGTTTTTTTCATGAGTACCTCAACCGGTAGGAAAAAGTTTGAGATGCAGTGAGAAAGAGACTTGCTGCTGATTAGGATCACATTTTTAACACAAATCAGCTATAACAGATCATAGTTATAATTCCTTTCACTGGGAACACTGGTGTTGCATATTATTGTGCCCTTGATAGAAATAATTTTTTTTAAAATCTGTTTTAAACTACTGGCCTGGTAATTCTTCATTGCTAAATTCCCAATCTGCAGAATGACAGTTAATATTAGTAGATTTTTTTTTTTAATATGACTTTTTTTCTTTAAATTTTCAAGTGAAAAGTACCCACCTTTATTTCCTAATTCARATTTTTAAGTCGATAAACAGCTATAATGTCTTTATTTCCTCCTTTTTAATGACCTGTTGCACTTTGGTAAACTGCTAACTTCTTGTTTCATACCTTTTTTAAAAAGCGTTGGTTATTTTTTTCTTTTATTTCCTCCACAGGAAGGAGTGAAGACTGAAAACAATGACCACATTAATCTGAAGGTGGCAGGGCAAGATGGGTCTGTGGTGCAGTTTAAGATTAAGAGGCACACACCACTTAGTAAACTAATGAAAGCCTATTGTGAACGACAGGTATGATCTCAGGAGCACTGGTGTCTGGGGGAGACTTCATCTCCACAGGGATAGAGGAAGACAGTTAAAGTCCTAAAACTAAGTCAATATGCAAAATGACAGAGATTTAACAGAAACTAATTGTGCTGGGGGAAGTGTATTGTCCTTGGGGTCTGTTACAGGGTGGACTGAGAGGGTTGTGACAGGAAACGGGTGAAATAAAGATCTGTTGTTATCTGTGAAATGTGCATTTATAGGTGGAGGCTTCTGGGAGGTAACTGCTGCTCTACTGGTCAGAAATATTAGTGTGGAAAGGGCGGGTTTGGGATCAACTTCGGAGAGAGTTGAGTGATAATCAGGGATTTTTATAGCTCTGAGTAACTTYTTGGACTGGTCATAGACTTCTGATTTATTACCTTAGTACTGTAGTGAGATGAGAAGATACCCAGTTGGAGAAGGAGCTTGTATGTTTAATGATGAGCTTTGTTTTTTCTCTTGTGGCCTGGTTGACAAATGAATCTTCTGAGGAACAAACCCCATGTATTTTGCTGGTGTAGTGGCAGCTGCAGCCGGCCTGTGAGGCTGCAGGCAGCTATTGCAAGTTTTAAAAACACCTGTTTGAGTATTGCTGTGGAACTCTTATCTTCTGAAGCTTCTGATTAGGGAAATTTTGTCTCCGTTGTCCGTGATTTTTTTTTAACGACTCTCTGCCTTTAGAAAGTTCTAGCTCTACAAAAGTGTTCAGAATTTGTGAAGTTGTTTTTTTTTTAAAATACAAATATTCAGTGATACTGTTGCATACAAAGTCCGTATAAAATATTGATGCAACTATTTCATCACCAAGAAAAAACCCCTGTAATTCACATACAGAGTAGTAACACCTCTTTGGTTTACCCTGTGCCACAAGAGGATAGGAATAAAGACAGGAAAAATCAGCTTTTACTGAACATGTGAATATGTTCTTGTGTAAGTGTTCTGAGGATAAATTAGTGAGTGTTGGAAGCTGTGAGTTTGTTTTTCCTACCTCAGGCATACAAACTCTTGTTACATTTTGGAAATCACTGTGTGTTGCTTTTTCCAATCATAGAGTGCAGTTATATCTGTCTTTTGGGAAGTTTGAGGACTGGTTATTTGTCTGTAAAGTACTGGGAAATAAGATTTTAGAAGAATCATTTGTACTTTGTTACTTTGAAACAAGCAAAGGAAGATTCTAAAACTTCTTGCCAAAATGTTTACTCCGCTTGAAGAAAAACAAAAAGCCAGCAAAAAACCCCCAGCTATCAGAGGAAAAAAATTAGTAAATCTTGGCAATGGGAGACATTTTTTCTGATTTCAGTTTTAAGCTAGTAAGTATCCAAAGAATATTTCTGTGGAGATGGATTTGTCTTTAAATTTTATTTTGTAGGTGCTTACTTCTGAAACTTTGTTTAAAACCATTTGTTCTGCATGTCTCTAAAAGTTAGATTTTATTCATGTAWTTATTTCCCTAACTAGGTACACCCAGGCTTAAAATCCTTAAGCTGTGGACTTTAGATTTAATTTTGGGGAGGTGTTAGACAATTTAGCTGCTATAAAGAATGAAAATCATGTATTGTGTAGGAGACCTAAAATGGAAGTGACTACACTTGAATGATGTTTAGAAGATTTAAGACTATTTGTGATTATTTTAAGTGGTAAAAAATCATCCATGGACCATACTTAATGTTTTGTGGACACTGATCTATCTCACCAAAGGAGTGTTTTTCAGTCTGTTTTCAGGTAACATTTATTTAGCTCATAAAGTTGTCGTGAACCTGCAAAAAACCCAACATTTTGGGAATTGGAAATATGTATTTTAAGAAACACAATGTCAGAGAAGAGGGCTCAAACCAAATGTTGCTGTGCATAGATGTGTTGCTGCTGTGAGACTGAGGTTTCCTTAGACCAGATGATGCTCTGAGTGAACACTGCAGAGTCTTGGCCATGTTGGAGAAGGCATTTTGCTGTGAACCATGAAGTTAATAAAAAAGTTTACTCACATTTATTAAAATATTTTTCCTGACAAATCTGCTCCTCAGAAATAATTACTACATTGTTTTCTGTTGTGTGTGACATCCGCTCTTGCCAGGCTGAATGAAGGCTTSTCTTCTAACTCAGAGATGCCAAAGCACGACCCTGCAATCCGTTGGATCGGTTTCAAAACCAGGCTGGGCTTCTTGGATATTTAGATCCTCTGGAGAGAATAGATAAAACTGGAAAGGAAGTTTGTATCCCCAAATGTCACCCACCTTCCCTTGCAGAATGTGGGGTGCTGTAAAATGCCTTTTGAAAATTCGCTAGAGATTTTGGAGCTGATGTTGGTAGAAGGGTTTATTGCTCCCAGGTTAAGTTTTTCAAGCTGTTAGCTCAGGTGAGAATGAGAAGTATCCTTCTAGGGATGGAAAAGGTCAGCAAAATAAGTGTTGTATGGTAGAAATGTTTATCCAAAATACTACTCTGTAATTTCTGGAAGTAGAAGATTCCTTTATTTTTTTTTTTTTGGAAGTTCCATCTGTGCATGGAAAAATTTTGGTACATTGATTTCTTGATAATAGGAATTTGAAGTGAAAAAGTTCTCATTGCTTACTCTTTGCTGCTGCAGACTAATTTTGTTGTTGCATTTCTAGGAGAAATGTTTTAGAATACCTTTGTTTTTGGTGAAGATCAAAAAGGAGTATTGGGTATCACTGACGTTTGTTGCCTTGTGTTGCACCTAGTTTTTGGCTGAATTATCTAAAGGCACAATAAACCTCCTGGCTTTTGGGTGTACCAGAAATGGCTTTATTTTTACTCACAGTCAGTGGGGGCACTGTTGCTTCTCTGAGTTGTTGGACACAATGCAATGTTTAATACAAAACAGATTGCAGGGATTTGGAGTGAAATGCCTAAAAGTCAGGGCAGGAGGGGAGGACAGAAACTCTGTCCTGCATAATGGTGGCTTTTAATGATGGTGCTGCAATGCAGCGACAAGTTCAAGAGCAAACTACTGAGTACTTTTACAGCAGATTTATTTCCCTTTGTGTTGCTTCTCTTTGTCCAGGGGTTGTCAATGAGGCAAATCAGATTCCGGTTCGATGGGCAGCCAATTAATGAAACAGACACACCTGCACAGGTAAACAGCACAAGGAAGGCTAAAGAACTATTTGAAATTTGCTGTAGGAGTTGATGCTTCTTTTTCTCATAAAATACTTGCATAAATGTATGTGTTACTGATAGAACTGGATTATTTTTTACCATTATTTTGGTGTAACTACCTTAGAATTATTAGAAATGGAATCCAAGACTTTCCCTTGGTGTTTTGAATAATAAATCTGTATACTGTAATAATAAGTAAACTAAGTACAGTGTACGGATGGTGAGTTCTGTAAAACTGTCACTTTATTGAGTCATGGTTCTGAGATAAGGATGGTAAGTTAAGAATTGAGCTTTTCTTGAAGCAATGGCTTTATTTTTTACATAAAAGCTTGCCGGGATGTTATCAGAGATCCTGTTTGCAAGCTTGCATTTGTAATACAAAAGTCATTTTCTGTTGTTTGTAATTTGAAGCTGTTTCAGCAGCATAAAATTAATGAAGATGGTGAAGTTTGAGTTGTCTGTAAGTGGTTGAACAAAGGCCATTCCAGGAACAGAATGGTTCCTTGTGGCTCTGGACTGTTTTTTCTGTACTGCTCTACGTAGCTGTGTTTAATTAGCTTGTCCAAGTGATAGCTTTTATCTGCTGCTCAGAACCACTTGTTGTGAAATAACGGACTTTTGGTCTTATTTCTGAATTTTCTAAGCTGTTTCTCCAAAGAATGTGCCTTGTATGGCCCCAGTCTGTGCAACTTTTTAACTTGGAAGGCTGATAATTGAGGCAACAGGATGCTTTTCTCTCCATCCATGTTTTGCTGGAGCTCACGATTGGTCTATTTGTAGCTGTGCTAAATGAAATAGACCAGTTTGATTTCCTGAGAGGCAATTGAGTCTCTTTAGAAATATAACTTGGTTGTACCAGCTCTTTCAGTTTGGGTACAGATTTTGTCAGTAGGTGACATCAACATCCCAGGAATATCACCTGTAGAAATTAGGATGAAAAAAGGGAATTATTATAATGGAGTGTTGCTGTTCCTCACTGGCGGTTTGTTACACGGTTACATGTAAAGTGTTTTTAATTTTTTTGTGGTTGCTGGTCATTGGTTTTACTGCCCGGTTGGGCAGAGGCCTTAATTCCTTTCTGCTTCTCCAGTGCTGTAGCCATTTGAGCAGCAGCAGCCAGGTGGAATTGTGGCAATGTTCTAAGGTAAACTGAGGGAGTAAATAGAGAACAAGGGTGCAATGGCAAAACAGGCAACAGAAGTCAAAAATTATAAATCTATTCCTTAGGACTCACACAATGCACCCTGAAGTTAGTACTAGAATTCATTCCAGTCAACAATTACCAACTGGCATTTTTTTTCTGTGCAGTTTCTCTGCTTTTGAGTTAGTGAGTTACGTTGAATGTGCAAAGGGATGGTGGTGGAGGGGAGTGGGGCTGGCCTGGTTAAGTTGCATAAAAAGTAAACATAAAGTCAGGAACTGTAAGAACAACCCAGGCTGTGGTAGAGATGTGAGAAGAGTTGAAAGCCTTTTTTTTGTCTTTTCTGCTGTAGTTGGAAATGGAGGATGAAGATACAATTGATGTGTTCCAGCAGCAAACAGGAGGAGTTTACTAAAACAAACACACAAAAAAGAACCTGCTACTTTCCTCTCCAGAACTGTGCTCCCACAGGCGACACTTCACAATTAGAAAAATGAGACTTGGTTCAGCCACATCCTGACTACTGCAGTATAGTTTTCTCTCTTCTCTCTGATTTTTTTCCTATTCCTTTTATTGTACATAAAGTAACTGGTGATGTGCACAGACATAATGCATATTTTTTTTTAACTAAATGGCCAATGGTATGTTTTGATCAACATTTAATGGAGATGGGGTGGGAAAACAAACTGGTTCTGTGAAAATGCCCCTCTCTCCGTTAGTGGCATGCTCCTTCTACTTTTACAGAATCACAGAATAAGCCGAGTTATCTTTATATTCCAGTAAGTTATTTTGCTCTCACTGTTCAAAACAAAAACCTTGCATACCTTGTTTGATTGGATAATTTCAATGTTTTTCTTTTATCATTGTAAAACCAAGGGCAATTTTATAACTTTTTTGTACGTAGCTGTTACATGTAGAGCAATCTCTGTCTAAGTAGGGGTAAATTACTCTTTAAAAAAAAAAGGAAAAAAAAATCCTAGATAGTTTTCCCTTCAAGTAAAGCGTCTTGTTGTTTAAATAAACTTCTTGTTTAAAATAACCAGTTTTCTTTCTTCTTCTGTGGAGTAATAGTACTCAGCACCTGTATTTCTTTCTCTGCAGCACTTTATGCTTCTCAAATCTCAGCTTTCTCTGTGGTAAGTAAGCATAATCCCCCTTGTCTAGGCAGAAGACTGTTGGAAAATGAAAGGCTTCCTTGAGACCTGTCAGTCAGCAGTTGAACTGGAAATAGAAGTCAGTTTTCTCTTMCTTTGATTTCTTTTTTTTTTGTGAATGTTCTGCTAAGCCAAAAATGTTTGATTAGGCAAGCTGCAAAATACTGAACTACTTAGTAATGCCTTTGGGTTAAGCTCTTTTTGTCAGTCTCTAATAGAAGCATCAATATTGTTGTTGCAGTAGTTTATTTAAGACTCTGTATTTGAATGCTTATTGATGTAAACATTAAGTTAAAGAGAGCAAATAATTTCATTAACCATTCAGTTTACCATGGTATCAAATGGGAGATGCTTGGAAATGTAAAGCAAAAATAAAAAATTGAGTTCTGTTTTTGGGTGTATTTAGCTATGGTGGTGGAGATTCCAGGCTCTGCTTTACCCCACTCTGCTGTTCCGCTTGGAAGAGGGGAAGAGGCTGGAAGTACTGAAGGGAGGTAGTGATGGTGATGTTTTTTCACAAGTCTTTTCTACAGCTCTTGAGTTCTTGGGGAACTTCTTGGGGGAGTTTAGAACTTGCAGTGAAATTCATGGACATTCGTGGAGGATTATATACCTGTCAAACCCACAGCCCCACAGCGTTTTCTGATGTCCTAGGAATGTTCCAGTATTTTACAGTATTTGTAGTAAGTTAATGCTCTTTTAGGTATTTGTTAGAAGAGGCCACTCATTGGTGGTAGTTTGTGTAACAGTTAATTCAAGAAGTGATTATTACGTGTGTGGCCTGTGCCTGCTTGATCTGAAAATTTTGTGGCAGAATGATGAGTGTGTGCTTTAGCTGATGAATTGTGATCTATTTGTCTTCTGTCAGGAATTAACACATTTGATGCTACATTAGTTACATCTAATGGAGATACAGGGAAAATAACATCTGTTTTTGCAGTTGCTTTTGACTCTGTAGCTGAAGAATATAATCTACTGTGTGCCACTGTTTTATTTCAAGGAAATGCTACTGCTAAGCAGATTATTTCTTATTCTGGTATGTATCTGGTAGACTTCTGTGGTGTATTGCAAGGTTGGAATTCCCATTTGTGAACAAATGTTTACATATCCAAACTCTAAAAGGCCAGGAAAAAACTACTTTGAAGAAAAAAAGAGGGTGATGGGGGGAATATATTTCAACACCTTTCCAAGGTTACATGTGGAATACATTCCTCTTTGGCTTTTAAGCTGGCTAAACTTCTGATATCAGTGTATAAAATTCTTTCGACTTGGTGTCATGCCAAGACTTTTCCCAGGAGAAAGCTGTCTTTATCTTGTTTGGCCAAAAAAGGTGTTTGGACTTGCTTTAGTTTCTGAAGAAAGGGTGAGGTCTTAAGTATAATTTTTTTTCAGCTCAGCTTAAGCCTGTGAAGCTCAAAGCTCCCTGTTTTATCTTGCCTTGTACTTTTTGTTTCCTGAGGCAACAGAAGTGACAGGTACTGAAGAGCTTTTAAAAACAATGTCTTCATTTCCTGAATTGGTCGAGTGTTACTTCATCTGTCATGAACTTCAGTGCAGCATTCACCTACATTTCTCCATTTCTCACATCTTTTTGCTGTTACCTGGGCTTGCTCATATTTCTGAGATGATTTCTCTAACAGTGCTGAATGGTGCTATGTTAGGTGATGACTGCAGTCAAAAACTGATAAAATGGTATTTTCTGAGATGTTTTCTTAAATAGATTAAAAACCCTAGAAACTTTAAAAGAACTTCAATGACTTAGTTCCTCAAGAGCCTGAAACGTTGAATTTCCATTAGTGTAGCAAACTGAAGTGGGCTGATTCTGGTTCTGATACATAACACATTTGTGTAACAATAATGCAGAAATACTGAACTTTCTTTAAAAAAAACTTTTTTTTTTTTTTTTTAGAACTCTTCTTGCATGGTCTTGTAAATACTCTCCTTATGTCAGAACTTGTTTTTGTCTGTACTGCTCCTCTGGTGCTAGAAATTTACCTGTGGATTCCTGATTGCTGGAACCTCAGTGGTTTTTCTGTGACTGCCTCTTAGTTAAGGAAGCTACTGCTGGGGGTGATGATTTGGAAGTGGTATGGAGTACAGGGATAGGAACAATTTGGATCAGCTTACTTGGAGTTCATATTGCTGTTTGGCCTGGTTTGGTTTGTGGCAGTTCCCATGTTTACACTGAGAGCCACATGGACTTCTGGAAGTCCACGTGTCAGAGGATAAAGGAAAACTGGGCAAAGAGGTCTTGTCAGGCTAGTTGGGAGGTAAGTTCTTCATGTTTATTAAACAGCTGGGATCTTTCAAGAGCCTGGGAAAATTATATTATTACCCACAATTTTCAAATAATGTGTTCTAAAGTGATTGCCATGCAATTTAGTTAATACTTCTCCCATGGTTTTTAAATKAAAAAGGATGGAGTAAATCATAATTGTATACAGTCCCCTGGTGATTCTGGGAGATGATTGGACCCTGCCTTCAGCATGTGCTGGGGTTTTAAGTTCCTCAAATGTGTTATTGACATGACCAGTTATTTAAAAATAGGTAACAAAAATTGTGTCAGGTACCTTAAGTAAGGCATTTTTATTCATGTGAGGGAGATAATGACAGATTGAAATCACAACTGGTTTGGGTGGTTGACACCTGAAAATCAGTGCCTTATTTTATCTGCACAGTGGGGGTCACACCCACCCCAGGAGGCTCCTGTGGGGGTCAGTGTTAACTGGCCTGAGGTGCTGGTTCAAAAGGGGTTCTGGAGTGCAAGACTGCTCTGACATAGAATCTTCCCAACTGCCACGACTGTAAGGAAATACTCAAGTGGTAACATGAGAGATTCTTCTAATGGCGTATGGAGGTGCTTTTAACAAAAGAAAAACCCCTGAAGTAACACTAAGATAATTGCTGCTTCAAGATAACTGCACTACCAGAACAGAGACAGCATCTCTGCAAGGGTTAAGGTCAAAAGTGAGATGATTTTCCAGCAGGAATTTTCTTTTCTAGTACCTTCACTTCATTACTTCCGAGTCAGTGTAAYGTAAGTGCTGTCGTTTGTCTGGTGGATGCTGGTTCTATTGTATCTCTTACTGCAACATTAATGAAAAGGCATAATGTGACTGGCTCAAAGAGAGGAGACTTCCTAGGCTTCAGCCAGCTGGAAGTAACTGAATTTCTAAGGAATAGCAATTTGTTTGCAAAGCTAAAAATGAAAAACAAGATGCTTCCATGCTTGTCATCTATTAAATGAAGGTGAACAATAAATCTAAGTATTTTTATTAGAATTGTAGGTAGTAGATACTTCTCAGTCCGTGTGTGTCAGCTGCTGTCATGGCCTCTTGTGGAGTACTAATCTAAAAGCATTTGAATAACTTGGATTATTATTAATTCTATTACCAGCATAATTAATACATTTCATTCTCTGATTTATCGAGGTTTGTTCATTCTGCCTGTAACCAGTTCCCAAACTGAATGTGTTCTGATAGGGAATAATCAATCCTGTAGTTTGTCTTGCTTTTTAGTATTTAGCGGCAGAAGGAATTGGTGCAGCACTTCTGGGTGATCAGGATGTAGGAGTGTGAGGATAAATGGGAGATGGAATTTTGATCTGTGTTCTCAGTTTTTGGTTGACCTCCAAGATGCTTAATTACAGGGGTTTCCTGGTTTCTTCCCTAGCAGCAYGGGATGGTGATCTTCCTCTAACATGGAGGTGCTGGGAGCCACACCTGGTGTTTATGGAATGGTTAAAGTCCCTGTAAGGGTAGAGTTTTCCCTTATCCCGGAAGAATTTCAGTTTACATGGAAGGGATGGGGTGGGGCAAGTGGTGCKGTGAAAGGAGTGGCTGAGCAGAGATCCCTGAAGGGAAGGTCAGCAGGTGCTGGAGAAGGACAAGGGATGTGTGTGAGTTGGTGAGGAGCTGCAGTGGGAATGAGGACTGTGGGRAGAGCTGTAGATTTAAACAATCCCAATATGAGGATGACTTTGAAGCACTGGGAAGAAACTAAGGTTGCGGGAGCCCAAATAGTAAATTGAGTTTCTCCTTTGGAAAGGAATGTTTYTCAGGGAGACATGGATGTAGAGGACACTCCTTGTGGTGAATTTTGTGCTGGTTTTGGTAGCTTAGATCTCCCCCTTCCAGCACCTAATCCATGGATCCCATCAAAGCACATCTGATGCCCTGCAAGGGCTCTTGAAGGATCACTTGATTAAGAAAAGTTCGCTGCTTAGACAGACTGGAACAAAACAAGAATGGGACACTCACTTCCCCTTCCAGYGATTTTTGTCTTCTCCCACTAAGGAGCAACACTTCGGAGTCCATGACCAGGCTTGGTGGTGCTGCATGCCCTGACAAGAACAGCAGCATGAATTGGCCACTCTGCTTTTTGTGTTGTTCAGAGCTACATCTCTGCACCTCTGAGARGARTCTGGGCACTGTGGTTCAATTCCCCTTCCCAAACAGTGACAGACTGTTGGGAACTTTTCCTGAAGATGGGGAGAGGTACCAGAGCAACTTTCACAACTCTTGCAAACGACAGCATCAGCTGGGTAGGACAAACCATTGGATCTGTAGGATACCATGTTCTGCTGAACCTCCTCCAGGCATTGCTCCAGATGCAAAAATCTGACAGTTGCAAATCCAGCTGTGGCAAGCATTATTAGCTGGCACTTTACCTTCAGCTGTGAATGAAATGGGGCAAGAGAAGACTGAGTCAAAACCTCTTTTTTTGTACCATGTACTTGGAATAAAGAAGGAATGCTGCCAGTGACTGCCACAAGTAGCAGAGACTGGCACGAAGAAACCCTTGGTCATGGGAGGATGACCAAGCTGAGGCTTTTCTCAAACCAATGGTATCTCTCCTTGCCTAACCCTTGCATTTCCTGGAGTCTTGTTCAGTCTTCCAGATGCTTTTTGCATTCTTGCTGGGTGGAATTTCAACAACAGGTGGAATTGTTTGGTGTCTGAGTCTTCCAAACAGCTGCTGAGAATTGTTCTGGTCAAATGTCATCATCCTGAGATGGACTGTAAGCCCAGTTTCTGTAGCCATCTTCATAAACCCCGTCATCTTGTTATGGATGAACAACCAGCAAAGCAGCTTTTATTTAAAGAGCACCCTGCAGCCAGGACTGAGAGAGATTGTGGGGCCCCTTGGAAACACTGAAAGTTTAGAATTTTAAAGCTCCGTGTTAAAACTGGCTTTGTCAGAGGGAACGGGTTTTTCTTCATGTTGACTTTAAAAAATGGCTCTGTGTGTGTCTCAGGGGTACAAATTTAAGAGTCAAATCTTGTGGGTTTGAATAAAAAGCATTTAGATGACAAAATACTTCTGCAAGTTCCTGGGAGAGCAGATGCTTACCTGTGTGCAGGTAGGTGTCATTTGACTTCTTAATGCCCAAGCCTGAGGGATAATAGAATTAAAACAACTGTGTCATGGTACTTCAAATTTCCCTTTAATCTACCTCTAAAAAGATGTGATGCAACAGAGAATTCCCTGGGGATCTAAATAGTGGTTGGAGCTTTTTTTAAAAAAAAACAGCTGGTTTTTTTTTAATACATCCTAGATAAGAAAAAATAAAGTATTGTGGTCCTATTTGTGTATATTTAGCAGTTCAACTCTTTCCTGATGTGTGTTAATATTAAGGGTGGTGTTTATTGAGATGCTGGACATCTCATGTTGTACATAGAGTGAAGTAGCATAATCATTGTGTTCTCCAGACCAGAAAGATCCAGAGAAAAGTGTTTTGGGGGTGTTAATGGCCGTTGTTAGTGCAAACTGGGAGGTGTGGCTAGAACAGAGCCTTTCTCTGTCCTAAATGCAATTGCTCATTGAAATAATGTTGCAGTGRGAGGTTTGATGTGTAGATTTGGAGTGGAAGTGACCAAGGAAGCATCTGTGTCTGTGGAAGTTGGAGGGAGTTCAGGACGCTCCCAGTCACCAAATGAGAGTTTGATTTGACAGACAGGTCAGCAGCCAACATGTGGTGATTTAAACTCTGTGCTGTGAGAATTCTGTGCTGGCCTTGGTGGGAGATGCATGACCCAAAATGCGCAGCCTCRTGCTTTTGACAGCCAGGTGAGCAGCATTGGTGGGCTTTGTACTCCAGCTACAACAGCCGTGCTGGAACTCAATTTTCATGCAATAATCCAAAATAATACACCAGTACTGCAAATTATTTTATTCTGCCCTGTTTTTTTGAGGTGTCAGTGTTCCCCGCCAGCCCTGTGGCCCTGCAGGCCCTTGGCTGTGTCTCTGCCCTCGTCGGAGCCAAGCTCCAAAGCCACAGCACCCTTGTGCCAACACCTCCCGCACCGCGATTCATCCCTGTACCTTGGAGCTGCTCCATGGCACCTCCTGGCACCTGCAGGGCTGGCACGGGCCGGGCACGGCGAGAATGTGAGGGAGCCGGGCCTTGCACGGCCAAGGGGGTGCCAGGGGTTGGCGTTGGTGGCGCGATGGCCCCTTTGGTGGTGTGTCCTGGGCCGTGTCTGTGGGGACGGGGGAAACGAGAGGGTCGCGGAGGCAGCGATGGGGCAGCGAGACCCTCGCACGGCACGGCACGGCACGGCACGGCACGGCACGGCACGGCACGGCACGGCACGGCACGGCACGGCACGGCACGGCACGGCCCCTCCCGAGGCCCCTCAGAGGGGCAGCGCCGCGGGGATTTTTGTCTCTCCTCATGTGCGGCTCAGCCAATCACAGCACGTCTTGGATGAGCGACAGCCTTGCCGCCAATCACCAACAAAGGGCGCCGCCGTCCTCACCCAATCACCGCAGAGCAGACGTATTGCTTCACCAATGGGCTCTCACCGGTGAGGCAAGGCGCCTCGGAATAGACAGGGAGGCGGGCCAAAGGGGAGAATGGCAGGGCGCTGTCCGGTAGGAGCTCGCGACTGTGTTTGAACCGTCCAATGAGGAAGCCGGAGTTGGGCGGGGCTTGAGGTGCCTATAAACGGCCCGGCGGTGSGGGCGGCGGCCGCAGTTGTCACCGGTAGCGGCAGCGCTGGGCGAGAGGAGCGGCTCCGTCCCCGCGACCGTCAGTGCACAGAGCCCTTCCCTTGGTCCGGCCCCCCCGCCATGACCACCACGGCCACGTTCTCGGGCATGGACCCCAATGGCAGGAACAGCTCCAGGTCCGCGGGGCGCTCGGGGGCCGCTGGGACCCAGAGGGCGGCCGGACTGGGGGTCCCGGGGGGGGGGGCACGTCCGGAGCGGCTCCGGGGGATCCTGGGGCGCGGTGCTGGGGCAGAGGCTCCGGCCGGGCCGGGGCTGTGGGTGTGCTGTTCCTCCCGGTCTCTCCCGGGCGGGTCGGCCGGAGGCGGGGGCGGCCGCGCCCACCCGGGGGGGGCTGCGGGAGCATCCCGGGGCCGCGCCGTGCCCGGGGGAGGGAGGTGCGGGAGCTGCCGAGACCCGCCCGGGCCTCTCGGTGCGCGAGTGCGGCCCCGCCGCCGCCGCCGAACAAAGAAGGGAGGCGACTCCCCGCCTCGCCGCGCAGCCACGGCGCGGGGGCGGGGGGCACCGCGCCCCTCCGCCCGCCTGCCTTCCCCCCATCGCCGCGGCCCCCGCGCCCCTCGGCCCCGCGGAGCCGCCGCGGGCTGGGTGGGGCCGGGCGGGCTCCATTGTCTGCGCTCCCGGCCCCCCCCTGCCCGCCCCGCGCCGCTCCGCCCGGGGGGGCCCGCTCGCTCCGGGAGCTGCCGGTGCTCTAGGCCGGGGTCGCCTCTTCCCCGGGGCCGCAGCCCCGCTCCCGGGGGCGGCCCGGGGCTGGGAGGGGCGGGGAGGGAAGCGGAGCCTGTCTGGAAACAAAGAAAACTTGGCAGGTTGGTGTGGAGGAGATGCATAGCCCTAGGTCGGGCACCCGCGGTCTCGGGAGTCACAGCTGGAGAGGATCGTGTCGTTTTCCAGGCTATCATGGCTTTTTTCTGTAAGGTTTTGGCCTGACAAAGCGGATGCTTCCTGTTTCCCTTGAGCTGTTCTGGGTGCATTTTAAATCGAAAAAAAAAACCCCTTTACAAAGCTTGTTTCCAAAACCTTTACCAGAGCTCTTCCTGGCTGGAGCTGTGGGTGGATTTTCGGTGGACATCACTGGGTATCAGATGGAATTTTAAGAGCATTTCATTGCTTGAAGTGTTAAACGTGGCTTTCATAAAGCAYGTTACAGCATCTCGAGGCTGTGAGAGGCTTCTAATAAAATCTGTCAGCCTTTACCTGAGATTGGTGAAAGGGATTATTCCTTTTTAACAGTTTGAGTGATGGCTTTTTTCTTTTTCCTTCAGTTGCCTCTTCTGTTAATGTCATTAAGACTGTCAGTGAAAACTGATGTGCCCTTAAGAGAGCAATGGTTTCACTGCTCTGGTAAAAAGAGGTGATCTAAGGTGTGGGAACAAGCCCTGCTTTGAACACTGTTCTTCAGATTAGTGACTGCAGCAGCCATAACTAAGAAAATAAACCTTCTACACATTTTCTGGGAGAAAAAAGATAAAGGAGTGATTCAAGGCTATTACACCACATCTTGATTCAGAAAGGAGACAAAACAAATCATAATAAGACATTCTCCAGTCTCCTAGGATCCTCCCATTAGTAGCTGAGCATTAGTAATTCTTAGGAGAAGAATTTTGTAAGGAAAAGTGTTTTTCCGGTTAAGTTACACTAAATATCCATGTCACACACCTTCAGGAATTTCCCTTGCCGTTGGGGTGTTTGAGCTCTGTAGGCTGGAGAAACATTTTTGTGCTGCAGCTGGAATTTAACAGGCATAAATTCTCCAGAGGTGTGAATTGTATGTACAATTGGACACACTCTGTGCTGAATTCCCAGGTTTGCAGCATTAACAAGCTGGGTGCTATTTCCTGCTTTAACTTCGATTTATTAAATTATTTGTTGAGAAGAGGAAGTGTGCACCATCCTTAGTTTGTTCTGGTGTTCATTTTGGAGCACTGGAGGTCTTGAAAGCCCGAGAAACCCCAGGTCCTGTTAGGGTACTCACATCTCTCTGGGGGTTGTGACAGTTCTCACATACAGTTTTATTCATCTGGCTTCTCCAGCTCACACAAGATCTCCTGCTTAAGAAAATAAGATCAGGAGGAGTTTACATTTTAAGATTTATTTTGCTGCAGCTGTTCGTTTTGGTTGGGTTCTGCAGGTTGAAAAGCAGACTGCAACCAAGCTCATGAAGTCCTGAGCAGGCTTCTTTTGTGTCTGTCCAAGAGGAGATTGCTAGATTTAGGTTACATATCTGGAGCTTTGTACACGTGTCTCTCCTAATAATAGTCAACTTCAGACTGTTGAACTTCACTTTTTACCTCTAGACCAGCAGTGTGCCGGAGACTTGAGGGTTTTTCTGAGGAAACAAATTAAATAAAGGCTGCAGCCACCAGTGGTGCAGCCAGTCCTTTGGCTCATATGGCAGATTTCAGTCCTTGCTGTACAGCCAGTTTGAAGATTGATATTAACCTTCCCAGGGTTCTCTTTAAAAAGCTGGAATTTGACATGCCCACAGAGTTATTTTTATATTTTATTTGGCTCAGACTGGTGGGAGCAGCCCTTGGTGACACCGGATGGAACAAGGGCACAAGTAGAGCGCGGGAGCATTTTATTTTTGTAAGTGCCACTGAAGAGCAGTGGAGATACAGTGCCAGGATGGAATTCTGGCAGGAGCTTACCTGGATAGTTGAAGGGATGTGCTGGAGCCTCTGTTTCACGTGCTGGGAGTGCAGCTGGAGGTGGCACAGGGTGTAAAGCTGCCTCTCTCCTCAGAGTGCTGCGTCCTCCTGGTGGTGGCTCCAACTTCTCCCTGGGCTTTGATGAGCCCAAAGAACAACCTGTGAGAAGGAACAAAATGGCATCCAGCATCTTTGGAACTCCTGAGGAGAACCCACCTTCCTGGGCTAAAGCATCAGGTAAGGCCGTGGTTCTTTGTTTCCACATCTGCTGACAGGCATGGATTCATTTTGTGGCTCAGCCTGAAGCTGCTGGTGGCTGTGTGGAGACCAGAGTTCCCTTCCTCCTTGGGTGCTTTTGGGCTATAAATGATGTCGGCTTGCGGGAGATGGTTTATTTCTCACTGATTTCTTCCAGAAGGGATTTTTTGGGGGCATGTTGCAAGCAGMGAATTGTATTTTGGATGCAATTTGTCCAAGTTAACCAAGGCRCAGTACACTGGACTTGTGTCTTACTGTTCAGGGTAGCACTGATTGGTCTGGATTATTCAGAGGAACTTTAGCCTTATGTTCTCACAGCTGGGATTAAGCTTCCCTTTCTGGAGAGCACTGCCAGTATCGGTGGCCTTGGGACCCCAAATTCCATCTGTTTAAATGGCACCCTCACTGCATGGGATGTTGCTGTAAAACAGTAATTTGYGAGTTATTATCTAAAGGACCAGGACTTCTTAAATGGTAAAGCTTTAATTTAAAAGAAAAATCTCCCCCAAAGTACCCAAACCTGTGAGTATTTATTATCTGCTTTCACAGTAAGTTTATCTTGCAACCTGATTAGAATCAATTTCTGCTTGTAGGGGCTAAGCCAGGTGAAACCAGAGACAGCTGTGAATCATCTGGACCACAAAGAACAAACTCAACTGAGGCAAACTGTGGAGACTTTGTAGATCCCAAGGTCAGTACTTGACTACAAAGAGCCTGATAATGGACAATTCACACTCTGTGTGGGATTGATTTATCATGGATATTCACACAGTTGGAAGCATTGTAGGATTTGAAGCCTTTCTCTCAAATCTGTTTTTTCCTGAAGGTTCCCTCTTCCATCTGATACTCTTCCAGTATGCTGAGGAAGGAAGGGYTGGATTTTTCACAAGGACCACTTTGTAGAGCTCTTAACCCATCTCATTGCTGAGACAGTAATGAAGTGGTGTGAAATCTAATTTCAGCTCTGTGTTTGATTGTGGGTTTAAACATCTTACAAACAGTAGTTACTACAGCAAACTCTTCGTGGGTCTGGCCAAGAACTTGGTTTCACATCCCAGCAAATTCTTACCTCATTAGCATCAATGCTTGTTTTATTTGTTACTGGTTTTAATGATACCATCAGGTGTGTTATTTTCTATATAAACTGTTTGCTTGGTAGCAATGTGGAGCATGATTTGTAGTGTTAATGGTGTTAATTAAGTGAAATTTGCTAGATGGATGATTACATTTAATGGGAAAAACAGGGTTCCTTTGAAACAYAGTAAATTCAGTAAAAACCCTGTAATTCCTCTGAACTTTGATACGCAGKAATGTAGGGTAGCCTATGAACAATTTTAGTGGAAAAAATCCTGAAGAAATCTTATTTAAAACTCTCCAGCTTTGAGCTGGGTAGGTAAATAGTTGATCTCAAATGTTTTAACAAACACCTTTTATCTTAGGTTTTATTTTGGTAATTGCCATCAAGCACCACAACCCATTTTTGTTATTATTAGGAGCTTTAAGCCACAAAATTATTCTTTGTTACAAAAAATGTCTTTTTTCAATTTAGCAAATATAAGTGAGTTTATTTTCYGTTGTAACAGCTGTAAATTTAACTGTTTAGTCTAATTCTATTTTCTGCTAAATTGTTTTAAATACTGTGGTTCTCAGCTTTGCAAACAGATCCTTCCCATGTGGAATATTTCACTTTTATGGGGTAGTTCAGCTGCAAACAGCCCAATACTTAAGGTGATACATTTGTGTCAGTTTCTGTGGTGTTTTTTTTTAATCCCAATTTCTGCAGTTTCACTGTGTAATTAGCAATGTTAAACTTCTGAAAGCTGATAAACCTGATGCCACTGAGGAGCCTTGGCTGCTGCTGGGACACTCCATATCTTTGTGTCATGCTGCAGCCTATGAACAGATTCAGCATGTAAGGAATGTTTAACTGTTCATGTAGTGAGGGAAATTTCAGCAGCAGTAAAAAAACTGATCTGCATTTCACAAATGACGTTAAATATCCAGGATAGAACAAATGCTCTTGGCTTTGCTAACAGGTAAGTGTTTGGTGTTGCAAAGAGCTGCTCAGTAGAAAGGACACTCAACTCTTGCTCGTTGCTGTCAATGTCATTTTTTTGCCCTTCCTGCTGGGCAGTGAGAATGTTCTGGATCCTGTCRGTGCTGCCTGATGTGGGATGCTTTGTACAATAAAGTGTTCAAACAGGTGTACAAACCCCCCTGTGTCCTTCACTGTGGGAATAACAAATGTGCCACCAGGATTACCTCAAGGAATAACAAATGTGCCATCGGGATTACCTCAATATCTGTCTGTTGAAACCTTTAGAAGTATGTTAGGTAAATAAAGAGCTGATTAAATCATCAGTCAGTCTGTAAGAAGTGGTGCCTACAAACCCATAATTTCAATCTACAGAACTTTGAGTGCAGAACCCACTGTGCCATGCTGGGATCTGCCCCTAAGAGCCCATTGCTGGTCTCAAAGTGCTTCCCTGAGTCTGTGGCTCAGAATGTGGTGCCACACAGAGCAGTGTGCCCAGCCACCATGGTCACACCAGGGAGGAGTGAGTATCTGCTGAATGGAATGGGAAAATGCCTCCTGAAACATGAGATGTGACATGTTCCTCTTTCTTTTCTAGGGAGGAGATGTTGGTGGTGAAATTTTTGGTGAGTAACTTCCTTGAACTCTTCTAGTAAAAGCCTTTTGCAGGTGGTTTTGCAATAGAAGAGGATGTAGAATCTATAAATTGTCATTTATTGGGAGAAAGGCAGCTTGGGGTTGTCCCTGGAATCCATCAAATCACCAAAGTGACCGACTGCTTCGGTGGAGTGTGGGTATGGAGTGAAATGGTGGAATCCTGTTGCTCATCAGGTTAAAAAGGAAAACAGCCCTGTTGGTCTATTTTGCCAGCAGCTGTTGGTGTCAAGGTTTGTCTAAGTACTGGAAGGCAAGGTGGAGACTTGTCTTGGAAAGAGTTCAGTGATTAAAAGGCTACACTGCTGTTAGAAAATTTTATAATTAAATAGGACAGTCAACATAATTGATTTTAGTTTAGCAGTTTCCTTCTTTCCCATTCTCATACAGCAAACTCCACATTCACAGAAAGAATCAAACCCAGCTACTGCATCTGGAACTGTCTGCATTAACCAGCTTTTAACTTCCTGTTGCTTTTTAAAYGCTGATTTTTGCCAAGGAAGTTGATCTGCATACTGCAAATCTCCTGTAAACAGAGACATTTCCCCTGGCAGCACCTTCAAGTGCTTTTTCTAGCTCTGAGGCTGGAAATCTCTCCTTTGCAAGATTTACTTTAGGAATAGCTGTCTTCCTGATGACAGGAATGTGTGTGTTGACTGTTGCTTTCCAAGCGCCACTTTCAACACCTAAGAGTGGTGGGAGATCCCTGAGGCCATTAGCACCTCCATGTCCTGAAAAGACTTTTCCTGTGAGGGGGGAGAGCTTTTCCAGAACGTTTCCCCCACCTGTGAGTGGTATCTGTGCCCAAAATAAGTGTTGCCTCTCTACCAGGCTGCTTCTAATCCAACTGTACAGGCTCTAGGATTTCTTTCCCATGTCTGTCTGATCTTAATTAGCACTGTAGGCATCCAGAGTTTATGCCTTGAGTAGGAGGATGTGGTTTGCTAATAGAAAAGTGCTCTAAGGGCTCTGCTGCTTTTCCTGGTGCTTGTTCAAACCAGCTCCCCACGGGGCAGAGGGGATCCCACAAACAGCAGGGAGGTGAGAAGGGCTGGGATGCCAGGAAGCAGAATAGGGCTGCCTGGGATCAGGACAGTTGGCTGAAACCTGGAGTGCAAAGTGATATTCCTGACTCTTAAAAAGTTCATATTTTACACAGGTGTTGTATTTGTCTTTTGGTTTGTTTTTGGTGACAGTGAAGGAAGTTCTTATCAAGGATCAGGTCAATCTATGCTGGGAGGTGGTTGTAAAATAAGTGTTACGGAAAGTACCTGAGGTTGTTTCCTTTTGTGGCCACGACTAAAAATTAAATTTTTGAAGGTGGCCAGGATGAAATAAATGACAGGCAAAGGTTTGAATGTTAAACTTTTGCTGATGGTACTTAGGAAGGAGTAGAAATTAATGCCTCCTGGAAATGGTGTCTGTGGCAGATACCTGAACATCCTGATGGATTGTTAAATTAATTCCTGCCGTTAATAGCTTTGTAGCTCAGTGGAGCCCAGTCTCGTTGAGCTGGCTGTGGCACTCCTCCCCTGCATATTCCTGCTGTGGGATGGCAAATGTGGGCTGCTGAACCTCCCACCTGGCACACCTATGACTTTTTACTGGCCTTGTAGGGCTGGCTCTGGGATTTGGAAAGGGCTCACTGAACACACCTCCAAGCTAAAGCTGTCTGCTGACAAGTTCACAGCATAACCAGAGTCTTAATAAGTTTCCATCATTAAAAAAATGTTTATTCTTTTGCATGTGAAAATTATTTTCTCTATGGAACTGGTTATAAAACCCCAAGTAGGTGTCAGGTGGGATGTGTATATGTATTAATCACACCTGTCTAGGGTAAAAAAATGTTCCTTTTGCAGGTCTTGCTTCCTGTTTGGGAGCTGTAGTTCCTTTCTGGGCATCAGAATTCCCAGTGGCTTGCAGTGCAATCAGCAGGGAGCTGTGTCAGGGATTAAACCCTTTCTGAAAAGGGAAGAGCTTTAACATTTTACCTGACCCTGTTGCATTCACCACTTCAGTCATCAGGTTGGCAAACTTACCTTGATTATGTGGGAAGTGCTAATGTGTATCAGCTGGGTAAAGGAGCTACAGAAGCTTCCCCCCAAGCCTCCTGGGCTGGTAATTCTTGTTTCTTTTGTGATTCAGGGGCAGAGCGAGCTGAGTGAATGTGAGCAGCTAAGGAGAACGAGACAGTGCTCGACTGAGTGTCACCAGTGCCTGACTGTACATGATCCACAGGAGGGTGGAGCCTGGATCCTGCACAGTGCTGGGACTGTCCCCAGGCAGGACATTGAGCACTTGCTGAGTCAGCAGGCACTGGGACACAGGAGCTCCAGGCTGAAAATGTGATGTTAACTGTTTGTTTCAGCTGTGCTGGGTCGGTTAGTGAACACAGCAGAGAACCTGTACTGTAGATTATTCCTGATTACATGGGAACTATGCTAAGGTGATGGAGTTCTTTGAGATTATTACAAGCATGGATACAGGGGGGTTCGTTGGACACAAGTGGGGYTGTGCTGTTTCTGATAAAATTTTGCATCAAATAAACTGAGTTGACACACAGGATTGGAGGAAAGCTGCTGCTGGGGGTAGGAAGGTAGATAAAGAATAGGAGGCAAAGGGTAGGACTTAGTAATTGCCTTTCAGGTTGAAAAAAATCACTTACTATGGGAAGTGATGCTGGGGGTGGTTTTACTCAGTGCCTTCATCTGTGACCTGGAAAAGGTAATGAGCAGTGAAGGCTCCAATTTTGTTGGTGATATTAGCTCTTTCAAGTAGTCAAATTGTGCTGATGGTGAGAAAATCTCACTGTCAGAAGGACTCAACTAAATGAGGTAGGCAGGTAAAAAGGTGGCAGGATAATCTTTGTGTAAGCAAGTGTAAAGTAATGAATCTAGAGGGAAAAAACCCCAGCAGCTAAACCATGGCAGCCTCGTGTTCAGCCCTGTGCTGTGGTGCTCCCGAGTTCTGCCTCGAGTTTCATCCCTAGAAATTCTCTGAGATTTTTGGAGGTGTCAGCAAAATGCTGAATGTCATCAGGGAGAGAATGGAAAATGACATCATTTTCTCTGTAAACAAGGATAATACGCCCACATCCTGAATTGTGTACAGTCCTTGACACGTGAAGAGCAAGAGGTTGTAGTGGAGGTGATGGGGAAGGTGGAGGGGAGCAGTGGCTGCCCTGTGAGGGGAGCTTGGAATAGTTGTGCCTGTTCAGTTTGAAGAGAAGGCTAGGGGAGGGAATTTGATCAAGGTCTACTAAACCATGAAGCTTAAGGTGAATGTGTAGCAGTTCTCTGCATCCTCCAAAGCCAGAACTAGTGATCATGAGATGAAACAAAGGAGTCTGTTGAAAACAAGTGAGGTTAATCTTCACCCCCGGTATCAGGGGGCTACTTTGTGCTGATTTGGGCCTTTGACTCAGAACTGGTCATGCTAATCTATAAAAATGTGAGATGCTGATGTACTTGCTGTACACAATTGTACATTAGTTGTTTGCTCCAGTATCTAAAGTGCTTCCTGTGAAGAATTCCTTCTGTGCCCTGTCTTTGCTCATGGTTGCTCAGAAGGATTTAAAATAAACTCCAGGGAGTGTACAATCAGAGCCTCCCCATGCATGGCTGTTCCCTGGTCTGTCCTGTGTGAAGCCTCAGAAGTGTGTCAGATCCTCTTCCCTCCAGTTATGAAATTGGGGATGCAGTTTGAGCTTTTGCTGATGCTTCTGTGACTCCCAGCACCTGCTCAGACTTGAGTTACAATTGTCAGAGTCACACACTGACTTAATTATATGTACAAAACTTAAGCCCTAAGCTGCTTGTCATTAAAAAAAAATGAATTGCTCGTGTTCCCTAATAACAGCTGGGTGAATGTGGCTCTTGATGAAGGCCTGAAACTGAGCTGTGAGGCCTCAGAGTTGATCTGAGAAACACTTCTGAGGGCTGAGTCTGCCCTGCCAGCGGGTGACAGCATTGGAGTGTTGTCTGTACACCTGGACGAAACTGACAGGAGCTGAGCTTCTGTCTGAGCCAGCCAAACATAYGGCTCTCATCATCCACATCAAACACTTTAAAAGCTTCTTTTCTTCTAGAAAACACTGAGGCTGATGTAGAAGCTGCCCCAGGTCAGAGTGAAGAAAAGTCCCTGCCTGCTGCACCTGTTCCTAGCCCAGTAGCACCAGCACCTGCACCCTCCAGGAGAAATCCACCCGGTGGCAAGTCCAGCCTAGTCCTCGGTTAAACCTTTCCCTTCCTGACTGTTTTGAACTCGTGTCTGTTTCTTTCCCCCATGCTTGTGAACTGCACAACTTGAGCCTGACTGTACATCTCAAATTTCTTTCATTAAAAAGAAGCACTTTATGTACTCCATCTTTTTTTGAAATCAAGGTTTTTTTCCACTTCTGTCCTGTGTTTCCCCCAGATCTACTGGAAGTGACATGAGTGTTTTCTAGTGATAGACTTGAGGGAAAGCTTTATGAAGTATTGTAATGTAATTCAAAGGAGAGTAGCTTGGTTCTAAGTGTGCTTAGAGGGTTTTTGTACTGAGACTTTTTTTTTTTTAGAACCCCTTAGCTTTACAAGGGTCTAGAATCCTGGTTAACCAGGCCAGCAAACAATCAGCAAGAGCAGTCCCTTCCTCCACATGTGGGATTTAGGGATTTAAAAGGCTTCATTGACTGCATGTGGTAAATGCCTTGAGCCCTGCTGTGCCATATAAATCATTAAATGGTTAATGTACACCATGCTGCCTTTAAAAACAAAATAAATCTTGATACTGGACTACTATGACACAGGGTCTGTGCCAAATAGAGGGCTGATGACCAGAGCCACCCAGCCTAGTGCTGGGAAGGGGCTGATTCAGACTTTATTCAGTAAAGGTGGAGTGGATCATATAAAGAAGAATTACAGGGCATTTTTTTTTATAACTGACTCAATGCTGTGCATGATCATGCTGGTGCTTGACCATGAGGTGAAAATCTCATCCTTTAAAGTGTGTGTTGTAATTTCACAAAGCTGGATTGTTGCTTACAAGTAAATAATATAGAAATTTTGAAGCAGTGTTTCCTGTGTGGGTTTTATTTCACGGGTTTGGTTTTGCTTTGTTCTCAGTTGTCCCTGTCTCAGCCAACCTGCCCTGCTCTAACAGAGGAGAGTTCTTACACCTGGCTTGAGGTCACCATCACAGGGCATCTTCCTCTGAAGACAGAATCTGACTTCTCTCTTCATTTTTGTCTTCTAGATCAGAGAAGTGTGGAATATGGCTTGATATGTATAAAATCCGTTTCATCTAAAATACTGCTTTTTCTCAAGAAAATACAGAAAAGTTTATTTTCCTCACAAAAAAAAGAAAAAGAGGACCCTAAAAAGGGAGGGGGTGGAATGGAGACCAAACCATGGAATTCTCTGCTGCCCTGGAGGGGATCTGCTGCACCGTAAGCCACAGCAGAGGATCTGTACGAGCTGCTGTGTCTGCTGGTGCCTTTTCCACCCTTCTCCTGGAAGAACCGGTGCCTGAAAGCATCCTGGCTTTCCAGAGCAGTGGTGGAGGAGCCCTKCCCTGGGCTGCTGAACTTACAGAACAGGATTTGCTCTGCCATGCTCTTCCTCTCTTCCCTCTGGGGGCGGTTCCTTGCAGCCGATGTGCAGCGTGCCCTGGCTCCCGGCTGCGTGGAGAGCATGGGGAATAACCAAATCAATATTTCCTCTGCCAGCCCCGCGCCCAGGGGAACTCGTTAACGCTCCTTGATGGCTGCTGAGGCTCCGCTGCCCTTCCTTYTCCTCCTCCTGGGAATGTGGCAGCCGCATCCCGGCCACTGCGGGGTGTCCCCAGGGATGTCGGGGGGGGGAGGCGGCTTTTGTGGGCTTTTCCTCGGTTCCTGCCGGAGCCCACTCGTGTTCCCACGCGGGGCTGCCCTCCAGGCGCCCCGCCCCTCATGCATACTCATGACTTCCTCGTGCATATTCATGAGCGCCCCCGCGTGTGTCGGAGCCGGGAGCGCTGCGCCCGCGTGTGCAGGGAGCGGAGAGTCGGGATCGGGATCGGGATCGGGATCGGGATGGGCAGCGCGGCCGCGCCGCTGCGGGTGCTGGTGGACATGGACGGGGTCCTGGCCGACTTCGAGGGCGCGGTGCTGCGGGGGTTCCGCGCGCGCTTCCCGGCGGAGCCGCGCGTGGAGCTGGCGGAGCGCAGGGGCTTCTCGGTGCGGGAGCAGTACCGCAGCCTGCGGGAGGACCTGGCGGTGAGTGCGGCTGCGAGGCCAACACACCCTCCTCACCCCGCTGGGAGAGCTCTCCCTGCCCACCGGGCTGCGCAAAGATCACCGTGGGATCGGTGTTCCCTTGAATCACCTGCTGGGTTTTTCTGTCCATGTATGCCTTAAAGGGTTTCACTTCAAGAATACTAATTTAAACAATAAATCATGTTTGTTTAYGTAAGATAACCAAATTCATGCCTACCCCCTATATTTACAGGTTTCTAGTTCCAGGAGCTTTTGACTATCAATAGTCATTGATCAGAGCTCGGGCAGTTTGGAGCCTGTGGAAATGCTGACCGGATCCACACTCCCGTCAATCAGCCAGCTGCAGGAGCCTGTACCTCGCTATGGAACAGGAGGGAAATGAATGTGAATTGTCATTTCTTAGCAGTAGAAAGCCCAAGGCTCAGTACAGGATCTTGAAATGAGCAATGGACTTCTCAGGGGGAGTGTACACCACAGCCTGGATCAGCATCTGTTCCATTTCCTTACAGAGTCCTTGGCTGTCCTGCAGTGACCAGAAGGAAGGGTGAAGTCTGGATTCACACTATTTGTAATTTTGCCTTGCAAACCTCTTTCTTACTCATTCAGCCATTAGTAAACATTAAATATAGCAACAGTTTGCAGGGATGGAGAGTGTTCCAGCAGCTGTCTGCCTGCTGTTCCTTGTCTCTTACCTGCGTGCACTCGGCTTGTCGGGGCACGCAGAGGGAATATGGATACAGGATTTCATTCTGTACAAACCCATATATAACATTTATAGTTCTTGTCCTGCTGTGGAGCATATGAACATGTGCAGAGTGCTCAGGGAGCTTTGGGTAAGTTATTACTCTGCTGCACAGCAAGAGGAAGAACACGAGTAGGTAAAGAGGAAGCTGAAGATGGTTCAGTGAATGGTTTGATGGCAGAATTCCCCCACACACATCTCTCTTTGAAGGGCTGGTGGAAGAAGTCATTGATTATCACTACACAAATTAAGGCTGCATGAAACACAAAATTACGAATAGTGTGAACCCAGATTTCACCCTTCCTTCTGGTCACTGCAGKACAGCCGAGGACTCTGTAAGGAAACTGCTGATCCAGGCTGTGCCAAGCACTTTCTCTGAGAAGTTCATTGCTCATTTTAAGATCCTGTACTGAGCCTGGTGGTTATACTAAGAAATGACAATTCACATTCATTTCCCTCCTGTTCCATAGCAAGGTACAGGCTCCTGCACCAGAGTAATGGACAGGAGTGCTGGAACCAGTCAGCATTTCCACAGGCTCCAAACTGCCTGAGCTCTGATCGATGACTATTGATGGTCAAAAGTTCTTGGAACTAGAAACCTGTAAATACAGTGAGTAGGCATGAATTTGGTTATTATTTTACATAAACATGATTTATAGTTTAAATGAGTATTCCTTAAATGAATCCCATTTAGGTATACATGGAMAAAAAAAAGTTGCAAGTAATTTAAGGGACTTTTTATTTGTTCTCTTTTTGGAAGCTCTACAATCTGATCTATCCAGAAAATTGCACTTTGTTCTATTTCTGGAATTCCCATTCCTTAATGTGATTCATGCTCATCCAGTTTCTCCCCAGACCTAAGGTGTGGCAATGAAATAACCAGATAAGTGGTTTGAATCCCAGGCAGACCGGGAGTGGCAGAAAGCTCTTATCTTGCTATTCTAGCCTGGCTTCCTAAGGAAATTACCTTTATGGAGCTGTGCTGTGTCTGTCTCCTTCAGGAACCTCTGGAGCTGTGRGCTGGTTTAGGTGTGTTTGACAGAACAATAAAGTTATAGTTGTAAAGATTTGAAGCTCCTTTGGGTTTTATGTGAATACCATACATTAGCTTAAAAATAGAGCCCTTGTTAGTTCTGCCATGGCTGTACAGGGCGTGTGGGGGGCAGGAGAATCCCTGTGGAAAGTCCCTCCTTGCCTCCAGCTGCAGGGAAAGCTTTGGCAGGAACCGGCAGCTCAGGCAGGGCAGTTTGTCCATCCTRTGCAGGAAACTGAGCCTGTGGTTTGTCAGTGCTGAAAGGAGRGAATCAGCAGGACACCAGGGGGTCAGTTGGACACCGGGGGCTCAGCCAGACACCAAGAGCTCAGCTGGACACCAGGCTCTTTGTGGCTGTGTCTGTCCCTGGACTTCCAGGGTGTGGGATACTCTTGTGACAGGGGCTGGGAAGAGCTGTGGTGATGATTTATGCATCACCTCCTCCTGAGTGCTGTTTATGCTTTGTTGGTGCTGAGCAGGTGCCCCTGGAAACTTGAGCCATTACGGGGGGTTTATTTCTGTTTTGATTGCAATGCAATCATTAATTTCACATTGTGAATCCATTCTATTTAGAAGGACTTGAAAATCATTTTATTTTGTTCAAGACTTYCTTCACTGCACTTGCCTATCTGCCCTCCTGTGTGTGTGGCCATCTTGTAATGGGGATTTGTCKCTATATTTCCTGGCCCCAGACAGTTTCAAAAAAAGGATTCAACATCCCCACCAGTGGCAAAAATTTCTAGAATTATTTTTAAGTCCTGCAAATGGGAAAGTTTAGGGATAGATATAGACCCTCCAGTTTTGTATCCAAGTTGTTGTCTTGCTAATGGATGTTAAAAGGAAACAATCAGCAGTGGTGGCATGAAAATGAGGAAAGAAAATAGTTTTACTTTCTTTTTCTAGTCGCTTTTTTTATGAGAGGAAATGGCTTCTGGTTCTAAGAGTCRTCAAATCAGATTTTTTTCTCCAGCAAAGACAGACTTTTTTGTGATGTGGTGGAAACTTGCCGGTTTCTGGTGTCTTGCTGTAGGATAAAAGAGCTTTCAGACACAAGCCCCAAGTCCGTAATTCAATCTCTTTGGGAAGAGCTCCAGGGAATTGTTGCTGGGATCAGGGAGGCTTTGCATGGAAACAGAGATCTGGGCAGATCTGATTGCCATGTCTGCACCTAGACAGGCTTCTTAGCCTCTTCTGATCTGTGTGTGAATCATGCAGTGCTTCCAAATTTCTGGCTGTTGATTTATGAGTATTTGTGAGTGGTGATAACTGAGTGAGCTCCAGGATCTGGGACCCTGGTTTAATGCTGACTCCTCCTCACTGCTGCTTAATTGAAATGGTTTTTATGTTGATGTTCCACTGGTGATATAGAGCAAGGAGACCATCAGCTGGACTCTAAAGCAACCTTGTACAATTTCCAAGCAAAGGCTGCAGCCTGCCTTTGAAGAATACTTCACAAGAATTAAGTTTTGCAAGTTGTTCAGTGGCATGGAAATGTATGACTTTAATGCTTGTGGGAAAATGCTGTTTTGACACCTCTGAACTTCACTGTGTGACCCYAGGGAAGGTAAAATTCATGTGTCTCAGGGTAAAGAAATATTGGAAGCTTAACCTCTCTGTCTGAGGATGAAACTTAGACCTGGAAGAGGCCTCAAGCCTTAGTGCTGGTGTGGGTACTTTGCCATAATGGGATGTGTGATAAGAGGGGGGAAAACCCATCAGCTGTGACCTGCTCTGAACACTCTGATTTAACACAGGCCACTGAACAGTCGCCAGGGAGCAATCCTTAAAATTAACTAACCAGAGCTGGATTCAAACCAGTAAATTTCCTAATATAATAAAAGGTGTGAAAATGTGTTATCAGTAAATTAAAAAAAAAAAGAACGGGAAGGACAGTCATACCTGGGAATTGCCCTGGAAATACTGCTCTTCCTTTTACAGATTAAAAATGCCWCTGTACCGTATCATATTAAATAGGTGTCATTTTTGGCTACATTAGCCTGGCATAACATTGCTCCTCCAGTAATCTTGTTTCTTTCCTTTTTACACTCACTTAAAAATGATTCYACCTTTAGAGTGAACCTCCTTTCCTACTTGTTTATCATTGATTTCCTCCCTGGTTCACGTGGCACCCCACATGCCTGTATGGTAGGTGGGTTTACACCAGGAGCAGGTGCAGACACAAAAGGCATAAAGCCCTTAATGGCAGTGCTCAGCCCAGTGCTGAGGCAGGTGAGGGGAGCMGTGTCCCACAGCACTCCCAAACCCAGCCTAGCTGGGGCTCACAGGGTGCACAGGTCACTTCATGGAGCCAAAGGTTCTTGGGGAAGCACAGGGATCACCTCTGAACTTCCTGTTGCAGGCTCAGACTCTTTGGAGCAGACTTTGCACCAGCTTGTTACCTCAGGGGTGCAGCTCCATCCATGCTGGAGCCAAGGTCTGCTCCTTCAACAATATTTTAAGTGGATGATTAAAAGTCATAAAAAGCAGCAAAGACAGGGAGTTTTCTCAGGTCTTGCATCCTTATCCTTCCCTCTTGCTGAAGGGATTCCCCCCAAATGTGTGGCTATACTGGCTTGGCCAYTGGCACTGTCACCGCAGTGCCCTATTAGCTCCAAAAGAAAAGGGAGCTGTTGGGCAGGGTCTGTGTCTGCCCACCCATCCCTGCTGAATTCCTGAGTCATCAGSAAATCTCAGCCAAATGTGACAGAGGTGGGGAAGGCTCCAACTTGTTCCTTTGGTTTTCATGAGAGTCAGTCAAGAGAGACACTATGAAGGGGTGGAGTGGGAGCTCTGCCTCCCTCAACCCCCAGAGTCTTGAGGTGTGGGTCAGGGCTGGTTGTGGGAGCAAAGGCCAGGGCCAGGGCCAGCTCTGCCTCCTCATGAGCCACCAGAAAGTAACTTCTCCGACTTGTATGCCCGAGTTGGACCTTTCCCAGAACCCAAAAGGTGAGAAATTTTATAATCCACTGCTGGGGAGAAGTGCTGGCCCTTTGCTGGCTGTCACAGGGGGTGACTGGAGAATGCTGTGACAGAGCACAGCCACTGCTCATTGTCCTCTGTCTCTTGCAGGCCAAGGTAGCCAGTGTCTACGAATCGCCTGGCTTCTTCCTAGACTTGGATCCACTTCCAGGAGCCCTGGAAGCTATGCAGGAGATGATCCACATGCAGGAGTAAGGACACTTTGCACCCTGCAGCCCTTTTCCCTGACCTTACACACTTTCCCCTGACTGCTAACAAAGGCTGTTTCTTTCCAGCACTGAAGTCTTCATTTGCACGAGTCCTCTCCGAAAATACGAGCACTGCATCGTGGAAAAGGTGGGAGAAAATTTATTTTAGTKGGTTTAATGCTGGTTTTGCAAGGCTTTGCTGTTTCATACCACCCAAGTCGGAGCTATTCCTTTATAAAGACAATAGCTGCTCCGTCTGCCAGGCTTCCCTCAATCCCTGTCTGAGGGACAGCTGCCCAGACACAGGGCAGTTACTCAGGATGGGGAATCYTGGAGTGCCACATGCTGCCAGAATTCCTGAGGAGCACGTGAGCCCTGGGCTCTTGGAGCTGGGCTGGGACCAGCTGTGTCAGCAGGTGACAGCAGAGGAGCTGTTGTAGTGCAGCCCATGGGAATGGGGTATTCCCAGGGGATTCCACCCTGGAGAATCCTCAACCAACAAAACCTACTTCGGTGTAGATCTGAAGCCTGAGATATCCATCTGTCCCAAAACATGTGCTGAGTTGAGGAGGCTGCAGTGTTGGAATTAGTCCTGTTTGCCAGCAGCACGAGAATGCAGGGGGGACTTTGGTCACTGGAATGACTTAGATAGGCACAATCCACGTGCTCTGGGCAAGCAGCCAGTRCTACACAAACTCAGCAGCTGGGCACGGCCAGGGCAGTGCTGAGTGAAGGCTGTCACACACGTGTTAAATCAGCGTCCTGGGCCGCAGCCAATCTCCACGTGGGGATTCCTTGACGCAGATGCAGGTTTACAGGGGGAAAATATTGCTGTATTAGGGCTGGTCTGGCATGAGCAAACTGAGAGCACAGCAGAATTCTCTCCTATTCCTTGTCTCTGCAGTATAAGTGGGTAGAAAAACACTTGGGACCCRAGTTTGTGGAGCGGATTATTCTGACCCGAGACAAGACCGTCGTGGCCGCTGACCTGCTGTTCGACGACAACGACACCATCCAAGGTTTGATCAGTGTTTCCATGGCCGGCTGCTGGTTGGGGAGTCATTCCCCAGCTGATTCCAGCTTTTCCCCTCTTCCCACAGGCGCGGAGCCGAACCCGAGCTGGGAGCACATCCTGTTCACCTGCTGCCACAACAAGCACRTCCAGCTGCCGGCCCCGCACCGGCGCCTGGGCTCCTGGGCTGACAATTGGAAGGCCATCCTGGAAAGCAAGCGCAGGCAGTAAGGGGATGCTGTGCCCTTCCCACTGCCAGGGAATACCCAGCCCAGCCCCTGCTGTGCCCAGGAGGCACTGTCACCACGGGGCTCAGTTACAGTAAGAAATGAGCTGCTCCTGTCAGACATGGTGCTCTGGGTTTCTGGAGACTGCGCTGCACTCAATCTCTGTAGCACCTTGGATGTTTGCTGTTGAAGAGAAACTATTATAAACTACAGGCAGCTGTGGTTGGATTTTTGTGTGTGTGTGTGTATTTAACTTCGCTCCTGTTTGGTTTGTSCTGTCTGGGGCCAGAGGGGCGGAAAAAGGAGGAAGAAGGAAAGCTCTGAAACTTGAACAGACCCACTGTGGGTGTGTATCAGGGAGCACTGGGCTCAACAGTCAAACCTTTTGAATTTTATGTATTTAGCCACCCTGGCTCTTGGGTTTTCTCTTGCCTCATTGGCYGACAATGCAAAGAGACTGAGCTGGCTTCACTTTCTGGCCCACGTGCTTGAGTAAGAGTGGGCAAAGGGTGCAAGTGCTGGAGAAGAATATTCATGAGCTCATACAGAACTGATAACACAGCATTTAAGTTAATGTTTTATTAAGAGAAGCTTTTACAAGACAGCTGTTCTCATAAGACAGACTGCCACGAACCTTTCTTTTTTCTTTTTAACCTTYACCTCTCTCACCAGTGGTAATGAAAGAAGAACCTTCCACTTCTGGATTTACAGGGTCGTTACAGCCTGCCCTGTGCAATGATTCCCTAGCTGGCTGCCTGTGCCACGRTGAGAGGATGGCATAACTAGTGCCACGGGGATGGAGAGATTGTGAACTGCCAGGGCAGGGGAACTCCTTTTTCTGCAGGAGGAATAAATTTCTGTGACATTTCRAAGTAATTTGAGTTGACACTCAGTATCAATGACAACTGAAGGGGAGAGCTGCAGCACAACCAGCCAGGAACTGGCGTGGACATAATTCTGCCCAATAACCCGAGYAGAAAGCCCCTCATTGCTGGGAAGGGTTATTTGTGCAAGCTGGGTGCTGGGCTGCACTTGGCAAAGTGCTCTCCACCAGCCACGACCTGCTTTATTTTAAATATTTGCTTGCAGACTTAGCTGTGTGCTTGGCCCAGCTGCCATGGTAGTGCTGTTCCATCCCCTGTGCTAACTACAAGCCAGCACTAGTGGGACCAACCCCCCCTCTTTAATGCTGTTCTGGACCTGCTGAGCAGAAAGCGAGAACAGCGGGAGGTTCCCCTCTGAACAGCCCCGCGCTCAGTCCTTGGGAAGAGGAATCCCCACCGCCGTGTGCTTGCTGAGGTTCCTGGCCTCCTCCACCTGGGGAGGGCTGCARTAATCCTGCAGGAAGATGGATGCCAGGTTGCTGAGGCGCGTGTTGGCCGAGAGGGAGAAGCGGAGCATGCACTCCACCACGGGCAGSGCCGTGGTCTGCGCGCGCGACCGCGGCGTCGTCAGGAACATCAGCGTGGTCACGGCCGACACCACGGTCTCCTCGTTGGAGCTGGACAGGCAGTTGATGATGGGCTCCACCCCGTTGGCCTCCAGGATGTACTCCTTGTTAGTTTTATCCAGGCACAGGTTGCAAAGACCACCTGGAAGGGCAAGAGAAAGAGTCTCGTGCGATGCAAATTCACCGCTCATCCTGTTTCTAACATCCAGATCTTCTGTTTGGATGGAAAATCCTTAACGGTTCCCTAGGCCTTGTTTTATTCATTCTTTCTATAGATTTTCCACCAGCACATTCCTCCTCCTGTGTCATTAGAGGGCACTGTTACTGCTGCACATAACTGCTTCCACAGAATGACTCCAGGATCACTCATCCCTAATGGAAGACACAAGCCAGCAGTTTATTGCAGGTGCTTTAGAAAGCCAGAGAGTGGAGATAACAGAGTTAGTAGCCAAGAAGCACAGGATGTTTGAACTTGAAACTCTGAGACACAGCCACAAACCTTAAAAATCAAATGTATTTATTATCATCTCACAGGATCTGGGCCCGTTAGCTTATGTTCAGTTCACGAAAAATCACAGTAAGGCAGTTTCTCAGAGGATTTATTAAAAAAGGTCAAGTAAGTATTCTAGAAGACCAGTTGCCAATAGCAGAGTGGTAACATGGATCTGTACAATATACCTGGCAAAAACTATGTATTAATGACTGCTTCTCTGTAGGAGAGATTTCAATAAAAAGCCAATCAGGTAGTGTTTACTTACAGTCTGGGGGAAAAAAAAACCAAAATCCTTTCCAGAAAGCATCTTCATTAAGCTCTGTGAGGACATGGGGGGACAAGCCTGCCTCCGATTTCTCTCCCATTCCACACATTGTGCACTAAACGAGGTTTTATCAGTACAGTGTGGGTTTGTTTTTGGAGCCCTGCGTGAATTCGGGGCAGATTAACCACCAAGCCGCGAGCGGGGCCCGGTGTCCCCTGACCAGGTGACAGCCGAGGGTGCTGGGGGCAGCCCTTACCCATGGCAAACTCCACGAGGGTCTCGTTGTCCTCGGTGAGCATATCGAGGAACAGGTCCAACACCTGGAGCTGCCGCAGGTACTCGTAGTTGTTGGGATCATAGGCGAAGTTGGCCAGGTTGGCCAGCACCTGCTCCTTGGCGTCTGCAAGGGAAAAGCATCGGGAGTGTGAGGAAACGCTGGACACGGAGAGCGCGAGCGAGCAGCGGCGCTGGTTACCTGTGCTGTCCGTCACCTGGAACTCGGTGACGAGCGCCTGCAGGTACTCCAGCCGACCCAGTTCCATCGCGGGACACCGCCCCGGGCTGCCCGTTCCCCTGGGCAGTGTCGTCTCAGGGACCGGGTGTCCCGAGGGATGAAGACGAAGCGGCCGTCTCACCGGGGGCGAAGACACCCGCCCGCCGCCATTTTGTGGGCGGGACACGGCGGGACCGTCTCCTCTCAGGCGGGGCGAGAGAAGCCGCCATTTTGTGGGCGGGCAGGGCGGATCCTCTCCCCACAGGAGGGGAGGTGGCGGCTCCTCCTCTTCTCTCCCTATAAATATATATATAACATATATAAATATATATAAAACATATAAAAATCAGTGCGTCTATGCAGAGGTATTTGACTGTGTCTCGTTATACGGCAAGGCTTTGCTGTTTAAACGTTTTGTTCTGCAAAGCACCTTACCTTTCCTCACTAATTAGTTGCTTAGAGAATTTTCACCTCTGTATATATTTTCGTGCTCAATGCCAGTGTTACTGTCCCTGTGGCGGTGGTGCTGCTGGATCAGTTCCCGTTTAAATAACGGGGTTGAACTCACGAAGCTGAGGGAGAAAAGGTAAAAACAGGGCCCAATACGTGCATAGTGAGGTAAATTACCTGGGAAAAAAATGAAGCAAAGCCAAGGAGTGAATTAAAAGAGCAGCAGGTGATTCCACCTTGGTCGTACAATGGTCTGGGCACAGAGCAGGGCAATTCCCTGGTCCTGAGCTAACACAGCTCAGTGAAACCACTGTGATTTTATGTGCTGCAAGAGGGTTCAATTATGGTTCATGTCATGTAAATATATAAGGCAAAGGATCATAAAGATCATAAACAGTGGAAGTGGACTCTGCAGAAATTTGCACTGCTTTTATTGAAGCAATTACATGCATGGATGTTCTTCTGTGGATAAAACAAGGAACAGGCCGTGAGAACATAAAGTCTTTTGTGTTATCTGAAATAAAATTGATTTTCATATAAAGCAAATTAGTCATGGACTGATCCACCAAGTACATGGCATGACTTGCCATGTGACAAGAGTGGTGGGCTGATAACCCGCACAGTTGAGGGCACTAAAATATATGCCCATGACCACATTAAATAGAAGGATGAGGAAAGAAGCTGCACTGAATGCAGTAATGCTCAATATTTTAACGTTGTAATGGTGTAGGAAGACACAGAACATGAAACGGAAGGTATTTTTTTTCTACCTGGTATAAAAGTTTAAGCCAGGTGTGTGCTAGCAACTTCAGCTCAGCATAATTATCAACTGAAGTCAGTATATGTCTAAATATATATATATATATTTGTGTATATATATATATATTTTAGTATAGATATATATGCAAATGATCAGCAAAGGTGCCACAGGCTATGTGTACATTAGAATGTTTTGCAACTGTAGTAAGAAATCTCTTTTAATGGTTGCCTTTGTAAGTGGTAAGTGTTGATACGCTTTAAAGCCACATCTGTCATTAAATAGAGTAATGTGAGAAAGCAGGAGCAGAGAAAGCAAACATGGGGAACTAATCCATACAAACAGCACTACTAGGATTGACTAAAAAGGGGAGGAACACTGTGTTTGAAAAAGAAAAATGCAATTAGTTCTGTTTGTAAGAACTGTATTTACTCGCCCAGTGTTGGCTGTATAGTTTAATGGTCTGAGTGCTCCAAGCACTTTCTATTTACCAGAGCAGTTCCCAGAGCATGGGCTGGTTTAGCCAGGGTCATGACAGCTCCAAGGGATAGTCTGGTGACTTCCATAGCACACCGAAACCAGAATTCAGGGAATTTTCATTTCTAGTAGTTGTTTCTTTTCTTACACCTGCTATTGAGGTCTGCAAGCAGCAAGCCAAGCCAAGTTCTTAAATTAAGTGATTTTGCACTTCTGAGGTGTCTTAGAGTGTGTAAGATTACTGTGACCTTTATTTGGGTTTTATTGATATTAAATATAAATAAATATTAAACTTTTCGAAGTATTACATTGCCAGAGAACCTTAAGCTTTTAAGGATCATGATCTTGCAATATTTCAGGGCGAACTTGCTGGTGAATGTTTCATTTCAGTGAGGAAAGGTGCTTCTTGTTAAAATGCTTATGTTGCAAGGGTCAGAATATCTTCAGTGATAAAGGGAGCAGGGGAGGGGCAAGAAGAGATACGGGGAACAAAGAACGTTTGATTCTGGTCAATTTTTGTTGCTCTGCTATTTCTCAGATATTTGTAACCTGGCTGAGTTATTAGTGTTTGTCCCTAATTAAAGCTAGGGTTATTTTACTGTCTGCAGGTGTTAAAAAAACTGCTTCAGTGGGGCTGTGGTTGCCTTGTGTAAAGGGCCAACCTTAAACTAATGAGGGAAACTTTTATTGCTTTCTTTTTCTTCTAAGCCCCCAGATTCATAAGGACTGAGTGTTGCTGCTCCTGGAGGATCCCTCTGAGGGGTAATATTTATTATCCTGTAGCATGCTCAGCTCCCTCCCATTGTGCTTTGCCAAGCTCCTGCTCAAGGCAGCTTGGAGTTCAGGTTGGAAACACAGGTGGGAGAGGAGACTCGTGAAAAGGAGAGGAGGGGGGTTGTTTTCTCTGTTGTGGGAACTCAGACATCTTATTCACCTGTGGAAACACAGCCTAAAATGTTACCTCTTCTCTGCTCAGGATTTGCTTCCCACCTGTGGGTTGTGGATTACTTCTAAAGGGTCTGTGGAAAGTAACCAGGGGAGACAACTCTGTTTTCAGCAGCTTGAATTCTGTAAGACTGTTAGAAAGGTTTTGGTCGGCAAGTGAGAAATGTTAAAATAACAGGTTTGTGAATTCGTTGTTTTTCTTCCCAGAAACATCTCTCTGCCCCTGTAAGTCCCAGTGACCCCAGTGATGAGTCTGGGAGTATGAAAAAGCAGTTCTAGAAAGCACTCTCCTAATTTTCCATCCTAAATTATCTTGCACTGCTGTGTGCAATCAAGAAATGGTCAAAGCAGATTTCTTTGTTGTGGTGTAGGGGGAGCTCATCTCTGTGTCAGCTTCAGTTGGTGAGTATTTTTTTGGTTTTGTCCTGTACATTTCCTTTCTTATGAGCCAGCCAGGGCTAAAGCATTGCAGATAGAGCAGTGGCTCCACGCAGGAGGTGCCTTCCATTGCTCCTTCAACTAACCTTTGTTTCCTGTGAGAAGTTTTGGTGGGTTGTAGCTTATACCATATCTTGCCTGTTTCGCCCAGGACATTTGTAGCAGTGGGAGGACCTGGGGCAACATAACCCCATATTTCCATAAGAAAACAGAAAGGCAATGTAGAAAGGTGGACAAAATTTAAAATTTAAGAATTACACACAGAGAAAATGGCAATCTGTTCAGCTGCTTAGCTGTTTATTTTCAATAGCTAGAAGAGATTTGGACCTTAATTCCTTTTCATTGCTTTTTTGAGAGGGAGAAAGCCCTCTCATTTTCCTTGGAATGTACAGCAGTCTGTTTTGGTAAGCTGAGAAGCACCAGTCCCTGTTTACTTCATAGTTACGGATCATGTAAGCATTGCATAAGTTAATAAGCATATGTGATGAGAGATTAGATATGTATATCTCCCACTAATCATCTTATTTAAGTATAGGTTTGATCAGGAAATGCAAAGCCTCCTGGTTCCGTAATCCCAGAGCAGTACTGGAGAAGATACTGAACTGTGGGAGCAGGAACCTTCTGAAGGGCTGATGCCTCTTCTGTGTAAAAGCCAGCTGTGAAGYCATTGTAGTCTCTGAAAACCCTGGAGTCAGTTTTCCAGTGGTTTCATCCAGAGTGGGGTTTGTTTTGCATCGGTTTCTTTGTTTTGTCTGGGGAGCTCTAACGAAAACTGTGGGTTTCTCACCAAGAATTTGATAGGACAGTTCTCCAGATAAGTACTGCAATTGAGTTTGATATAATAGTTATTACACAGGCACTGCAGTTCCATTGAAACCTGTTACTTCTTCCATTTCACTCCCATTTCGTGCTTCCATCTCTTTGATGGTTCTGATGTGTTGGGTTATCTTTATCCACATGCTTCATGAGCTGTTATCCGCTTCTGTTGGATCAGGAATGATACAGATTATGAACAGTTTGCACCTGGAGCTGATGCTGAGGCTGCTGCAGCCATTGTCTGAACAGTGACAAGTCCAAGTCCTGGGAACGTGGCAGGAAAAGCCACTTAAAATCGAGGCTGTATGGATAGGAAAGTCAGCAACACTGGCTTTTCTTAGTATGCTTTCTCCACCGATTTCTTTGTAAGTTCTGCTTGTGCTTATAAGAAATGTAAGTTATGTTTGTACAAAGTTCTCTATAATGAGAATGCTGGTGTAATTAGGTTCAAAAGTCTAAGACTAAAGAGCTGAATTGATCTCCACAAAGGGGAACTACAGTTGCTTTGAATTTGGCCCTATAAAAGGATGCATATCCTTATTCTTAGGTCTAGTATCACCTTTGCTGCATCCCTCCCCACCCCAAATGAGTTCCAGGTAGTGCTGAAGTGTGTTTACATGAGCCATGAATCCTCTTTTATGATATATCAAGCAGCACTTGAGATATCAGTAGTTATACAAAGCAGGCGCTCCAAGGTTTGGTGTTTTTGGGGTGTTTTTGATGCTCTGGAATTGAACATTTGAGGCTTTGAAACTGTCCTTGGAATAAAGAACTCCTGTATATGCTCCATAGGAGAAAGTAACTGATCTTGCTAGAGACTTGTCTGAGTTCTACAACCCACGCAGCTGCTTTCATATAATATTTAGACGTGGAAAATAATAACACACTTCCTGTGGAAAGTGTTTGTCTTGCCACCCCCAGCATGGAAAGCAACCAGGAAACTTGTGCACCAAAATTGCCTATTCAGATGAGGCAACGATACTTCTTTGTGAAGAACTACCCATTAGTACGAGTTGCCCAGTGCTTCCACCTGGAAAGTGCTTGTGAAATTCCTGTGACTTCTTAAAGGCAGTGACTTAACCCAATTGAACTGACACAGCTTTTGTCTCTGGGTGCTGGGTCCTGTGGCTGTTGTCCCATAGTTTGCTTTAGGAGAGCTCGGATCTCTTTGTCTTTCATCTCCTTGGCTGGTGCTGAGTTCTGGGCTTGGCCCCTGGTTTGGATTGCTCTCTTGGAGTTTGACACGGCCCTACGGAGTGGAAGTGCAAAAGGAAGATGACAGTTGTGGAAAGCAGATGGGTTTTTTTCTCATCTGCCATCAGTGCTAGGCCATGTGTAGCTTTGTACAGACCACTTCATTGCATTGCTCTTTTTGCCCTTTCTTTATTTTCATATGCTCGTGATGTACTCAACTGCTGGACGGGATTCACTTCCAGCCTGTGGTTCAGTTCGTGTTTCACTGTATTGATATTTGGAGGGATTGTCCAAAGGTGCTTTGGAAGCCTCTTTCAATTTGTTTTTTTTTTCCAGAGCACAGAAGCTGAGCCCCATAAATAATGCAGCTGATATCAGGAAGAAGCTGGAGTTGTAGAAGACATAGTGGAAATCACTGGTTATGTCTACCAGGAGACCTGAAATAGAAGCCATAGCTTAGCCAAAGAGAAGAGGCACACTGAAGGCCATAAATTTACATGTATGTTAAACGTAAATCATTCACCAAACTGCCATATACAAAAGATAAGCATTCTCCAATGAGTTAAGTTCTCTCCTCTTCTCTAGACTCTAGGGGTTGTTTGTTTTTATATTTGTTGTCACCAGTCAAGTGATATTTCTGCTTCAGTAGAAAGTATTTCTCAATACACAGAGAAATCAAGAAAGAAAGAAAATTGTAATTTTCCTCCAACCTGCTGATTCATTTCATTTGCTCAGGAGAGGACCCCTGTGCCACTGCCACTCACTGGCTTTTGGAATGAGCGACCCTGTTACATCCTAGGGCAGAAAATAGAACAACTAAATAGAGAAATAGCTCAAAAATTTACATACTAAGGTTCCTAAGCTGAACATTTGTCTCTAATCCTGTGTAATGAGGGAGAAGGAAATTCACAGCACAGCAAGATTGACTAACATTGAGTGACCTCAATATAAACCATTTAATAGCATGATATATCAAGGGAGTAATTTAACACTAATGTTAGAGATGGAAAAGCAATATTCAGGCCAAATATACAATGCCTTCTATAGGCTGCTTATTTATATGAAAATACTGGAATAATGTTTATTTGCTTGTATTTTTCAGTAAAGATTGATGACGTTTCTTTCCACAGTACAGTTTTCTGTAGCAGATTTTAGGACTACAAACAGAAATGGAGCTGCTTTTACTGTGCTTTGTTTTGCCCATCTGCTGTTCCTGTCAGAGATGTCCAAGAAAGGACCTTTTTTGCTCTTTGAGAAAGGTGACTGACACGCTAATGGCAGGGAATACCATGAAATTCGGTGCATGTTACCATCACATTAGTGGACCAGATGTAATTTTCCTGCTGAGTAGACACAATTCATTGTCTGGAGAAAAGAACTAAAGCATGAACTGAGGTTGATGTGCTCAGGTTGACATTTGTTGTTTGTTAGTCTTTTGAATTCGCTGCTGTACTGCAGGAGCAGGTGTGTCTTGGACAGGTCATTTAGTGGCATTTGGAACAAACTGTGAATAATTTATTGGATTGAGGGTCATAACTAGCTCCTTTCTTGTCTCCAGAGAAAAATTAATATGCTCCAGAACTTGGAAAGAAGACTGAACAGAAGCTTTTACTGTAAGGCTTTTGAATAATGTAGGACTGGTAATAATTCTGAACACAGTTAACTTGTTTAATGGGATGTTCGTAATTCCTTGAGACTTCATGGATAAAACAATGCAAACTGGCAAAGTGGTGAAAGAGTTCATAGGCAGCAAAATCCTACCATGGTAATTCCTGTCTGCTTCTTGCCACTCACTGGAAAAAAGCCGTCATTGTTCCCATACCTATCAGATCACTTACCAAGTGAGTCATTTTTTCACTATCTGCTCTTGATGCAGCTGCAGAAATGACCCTCCTTCAGCTGTCAGAAGGGGCTGATCATTCCTTTCCGACCCTCCCTTTTATAATTCTCCCTTTGAACTCACCTACATCCTTGGGTTTGTAAACTCCCTTATTTATTTATCCCTTCTTTATGCTCCCAATACTTGTCACCAGTGCTCAAACCACCACCTTTCCCCCAGCCTGCTTTCAAAGCTTCTCTCACCTGTGAGTGGGGGCCCGATGAGGTGGGTGATGCTCTCCAGGATGGTGAAGAGCCCTAGGGCACTCGAGAACCTGTCCATCTCCACCACATCCATCAGCACCTGGAAGAGGAGCGCCCCGATGCCACTCATGGCTATGCTGAGGATGACGCAGTAGAGGATGAGCACGCTGAACTCGGCTGAAATAACACAAATGAAATTGCTGAGCCCGCAGAGGAGCACGGCCAGGCTGAACAGGTAAATGCGTCTCCCTGTGAAGACTCTGTGTCCCGAGAGCAGCCCTGTGAGAGGGCGGATGAAGATGTTGATGAACCCGATGATGGAGATGAGGAGGGCTGCCTTGCGTTCCTCCACCCCGTTGTGGATGGCATAAGGCACAAGGTAGACGTGGGGTAAGCCGAACCCCATCATCATCCAGGTCACTCCAATCGTGTAAATCCGGTAACCTTTGTTTTGACAGAAGATGTCAAAAGCCAGGTACTTCTGCAGCACCTGGAAGCATGTTGTCCTTCTGGTGTGCTGCTGGAGTGCAGGGTGGTGAGGAGATGCTCCATTGGACAGCTGTGCCTCTTCTGCTCTGCTCCCTGGCTCCTCTCCAGGCTTGGCTGATTGTGGAAGTGACCCTGATGCCAGCTGAATGGGTCTCATGATGGCTCCGCAAACGCAGCAGTTCAGTAGTATTCCTCCAAAGATGAGGAAGGTGCTTCTCCAGCCCATCTCATCCAGCAAGTATTGAGACAGCAGCGGCCACAGCGTGAAACCGAGGGAGACGCCGGTGGAGGCTATGGCATTGGCCAGCGTCCGCCACCGTACAAAGTAGTAACCCAGCGCAGTCACTCCTGCCTGGAAGCTGAAACATGATCCCAGACCTAAAGGTGAGAGTAAAAGAGTAAATGACAGTGCATGATCCTCTGCATTCTCTTAAAGGGTGAAAAGAGCCCAAATTCAGGGTGTACCAAGGTGACTTCATCTGCCACTGAAGCATTTCCTGACCTACCAGGCCACACAGCCCCCAGGGATTAATTAATACTCAGAAACCCCACACCAGGGATGGAGAAGGATGTTGTGCATAAATTAAATTATTTGTGTTCTTGGGTATAGTAAATATACTGATCTAAACTGATATTTGTCTGGGGCACACTGCAATTCCTAAAGTTATTATGGAATTGTTCATTAAAAACCTGGGTTTTATACCACATGCAACAAGCAGTGTTGCTTTCCTGATGCTTTCATCAGGGTTCAGGGAGTTGCTTGTTTATCTCTCTATGCAGTGGCCACTGCTCAGCTTGCAAGATCCAGCAAGATTGGTCCCAGAGTAAAGAATTAATTTCTCTGTATTATTAAAAACCAAGAGTTGAATGTCAGTCACATAGGAGAAATATTTGGAAAGGAAAAGTTCCCATCTGTTACTTCTGTTCAAAAGCAATATGGTCTTTTGTTAGAAAAAGATGTCTCCACATTCCCCCAGATTGGGAGTGGTGAAATACAAGCCCGGAGAACCTGGGAAGGACATTATCCCAACATATTATGTTTCCAAGATTGACAAAACAACAAAAGAACTCCCTTCTTGAAAGACAAAAGGTTGAGAAGCTACTAAAAAACCCAGACATCCTTGCTCTCCATTTTGCCCTCTGTAGACCTTAACTTTTTCCAGAGAGAAGCATTTCCCAGCGAGCTCTCGCGGGTGTTGTGTGTGCTAAAGGGGTGTGAAGGCAGGCAAAGCAAAGCATTTGGAATCCTACAGTGTAGCGGCTGTAGGATTCCTGCTGTGCTGGAAGGCTGTTGAGTTCTCCTATTTCACAGATGAATGGAAAAACGTGACCACTTAGCCAGGGCTCTCCCATTTCCCATCTCTCCATCAAGCACAGCAGCCGGGTGTCCCTGCTGCTCTCGATACGTACCGGTGATGAGGCCGGCCGTGAGGTAGAGATGGCTCATGGACCTGCAGAAGGAGCTGGACACCATCCCCAGCCCGCTGAGCAGCCCGCCCAGCATCACCGCAAACCTGCAGCCAAACCGCTTCACCAGGATGCTGCAGAGGGGCCCTGGAGGCAGAGAAGAAAAAGGGACGCAGTTAGGGAGGAAGGAAATCTTTTGTACCTGCTGGATTGCTGCAATTATCAAATTATTTAGTCTAGAGACCTCGAGGGTTGTCCCAGCAGCTTAATGTAGTGGTGGAGCCAGGAAGAGAAATTATATTCCATGATCCTCCAAAGTGCTTGGTCAACTTGTTAGCAAGGGGAAGGCTCCTGTGATCTGCTGGGATTTTGACCATCAAGGAGGATGTGATGGATTTTCATTAAAACCCTTGGAAATGGACTTTTGGTGAATTCCATGAGATTGTGGTAAATTACTGGTTTGTTAATGATATTTAAAATCTTTCATTTTGGAGCAGGGAAAGATCAGTTCAAACCTGCAGGCTGTCAGTGGGAAGGTGCCTCTCTCTGCATGTTCTGGCAGAGTATCTTCTAGGTTTCCAGGTTTTAGTAACTTTTTTTCCCCAATTGTGAACATTTAAGGTTATGTAAGCAAATGCAAAATGACTGYAAGCTGCAGAATTAGGAGTCAGTCAGTGTAGGGAAAATAACCTGTGGCATATTTGTGACCTAAATCAACATCTGGTTTGAAATAAAATCCACACAGTCAAGTGAACAGTGGAACATTATTAAAATTAGGAGTGCAGCTGTCTGTATGTTGATCTGCTTGGGAGATTTTCACCTCAGACTTCACTGGTCTTTGAAAAAGTGTCCAGCAAATGTGACTGGATTATTTTCCCTTCTGCTGAAGACATTAAGGATGGCACTGCTGTTTAACTAGCCCAAGTAGCTGGAAGGCATAAACTAAACACTCCAAAATAATGAGATTGGCTCTAAAAACCATAAGGGTTTTTCATTATTAGTTCCTGGTAACTTGTTGTCTAGGTTTCAAATGTTATTTCTCACTTGCCTGAGGCTTTTGTGCTTTCTTTTGCAAGAATAATATCAACAAAAGTGCTGCATTTGTATGAGTGAGTCCAGAGAGTTTCATGTGTGTGGATGTCTAGGAGCAGGAACCTGAAGGGCTTGAAATCTCCTTTGGAGACAGATGTAACACCCTGAGGTCTCTCAAATGATCTTATGACAAAATAATCATTAATGGCTTTTACCTAGGAACATAGCACCGATAATGGGATATGCTTAGCTGAGTTACGACCTAATGTTTGCCCTGTGCCCGTCCCCATTTCTGTCCATAGCTCTCCTGCATGGAACCTTCTCCCACTACTGATTGCTCTGAGAACAGGCTGCTCTGCCTGTTTCCCTTCCTCTTTACCAATTTTTGCAACAAATAATTTTTTCCCCCTCAGTTCCTCTGAATTAAAAAGAATAAATGTAAAGGAAAGAGAGAAGCACCTCTAAGAAATCCTGGTGACAGGAGAATGCAGTTTTGGGAAAGGTTTAAGTGTTGAGATGATGCATGTAACCAGAGAACCTGAATCAAACGGAGCCTGGCCCACTGCAAAGGAGGTCAGAAGTTGCAGCAAAAACCATATGTGCTTGGCCTGAGAGGGAGGCTTTGATCTCTGTTGATTTTGTTGTTTTTTCCTTCCTGGTTTATGTTACTCCTGCCTTGTGCTACTGGGGTACAAGAAGGATGAGAACAAGCTCCCCTGGGCTGTAACACCCTGCAAGAGGAGACATAACTGGCAAGCAAAGTACAACTCTCTGGCTGTGCCCTGACAAATTCTATTGTGAATATCATTAACACAAGGCTATTCTTTCCTTATCTAATTTATAACTTTTGCATCTATGTATTGGCTGTCTTAATGTTACCCTTTACTGTGGTTCCAGCCTCCTACACAACAATTACTTCATTAAAGATGACAGGATAATTGACACTTTCTTGTTGATACTGCCAGCATTGATCTTCCTGGATATGCTGGGACCAAGCTGCTTCTGAGACCGTTTCCCAGAGCTGGCAGCTCCCAGTTGGATCCTTCCCACTAATCACAGGGAATCACAGGGGCTGGAAGGCAGCACAGGGAATGCCTAGCAGCTTCCAAATTCGAAGCCCCAAGGACACTGCTCTATTTCTGCTGACTCTCAGTGATGATTCCTCCCCTTGTCACTTCCCTTGAGATCTCTTTCCATCTGCACCTTGATATTCTGGACCCAACTGTTTCTGCTGAGGTGCAAACTCCCAATTCCATCTCAGGTGGGTGTCAGTCACATCCTGCACAGGATAGACTGAACCTGCCACAGCCTTCACATCAGCCTGACTCAGGGCTCTGCTTTTTTTTTTCTTCTTTATAATGTAGTGTCAACTTTCACCAGCATTGGAAGGGAGCAGGTATTTACTCAGGGAGAAGCACAGACACATGGGCAACACCAGAAACTTTGCTTCTGTTGCCTGGTAAGGTTTGGGTTGTCTATCGAATAACCGCAGGATTTTCATGTGTCACAAAACACAGACCACTATTTGGGAAGTCCTCAAGCTACTGGGGATTTAGTTTTCTCCTCTCTGCAGAAATAGAAGAGAATCCCCCCATTTTTGTGTGTGGAATTTGGGACCACTGTCCTGTGCTGCTCCTACATTTTCTTTCAGGCAGAAAAACCAGTGATTCACTCCACTATCCACAGAGCAAAACGCTCCTTCCACCCCCCGCAGCTGGAGGGTGCCGCCTGACCCACATTCTGCACTGATCCAGCCCTGCTCACGTCCCCCCCTATGCCTGCGTGGGTGTGCACTCAGTGCCACCGCCCAAGGAGCTGCTTTTAGGGCTCTGCCTCGGCTGGCAGCTTGGAGGAGCTCAGCTTTTGGCACCTTTTCAGCCACAGAGAACACAGCTGTCATGTGGCGCTTGGAAGGAGATGTGCTCTCGTGGACAGAAGATGAACCAAGAAAGCACCCAAGTTCCAGCACTACGTGCTGGCTTATTCAAAGAGCTTCTGTGGGAAATAACTAAGTTCTTGCTGGTCTGGAAAAGCTGGGCTGAGAAAGGGATTTGCCTTCTTTGGCCAAAGGTCTTGGTTCACTCTGAGAGTGACAAAAGGGAGCATGGTATCTGTGAACACTTAGCTTTAGACTGTGGGATCCAAGTGGCTGGAAGATGCTGTGCACTGCCAAACAGCCTCTCTGCCTGGACCTCCCAGTCCTTTCCACCACCCACCTTAACGAAACACTRCAAGTGTCCTCATTACATCCCCCCAGCAGCAGCACAAGGGCAGGAGGTGGAGGAGGCCCTTCCCTGCCGTCACTCACCCCCTCCGTGCAGCACGGCCACCATGATGGATGGGAACCACGACGTCTGGCTGTTGCTGGCCTGGAACTCGTGCTGGAGGTCCGTGAAGAAGATACCGATGCAGCTGGGGAAGCCCAGCGTCAGCCCCTGCAGGACCACTGCAGCCAGCAGGACCATCCACGCCCATCCCCTGTCCTGGGGCTCGGCAGCGCCGTGTCCTGCTGCTCCTCCTTGTGACATGATAGCTCCTTTCTCCTCTAAGCCAGCCTGCTGGGGAAGGGAGYGCAGCTACCATGCAACCCTCAGCCCAATGAATGGGCCCTCAGGGAAGAGCTGATGGTATTCCTGAGGCTTGGAGCACCAGTGTGTCCCACACTTTTCCCAGCTGACACTCTAGACTTCTTGCTCTGCATTTCTTCCAGCACCTCCCTTCCTTCTCGCTACAGGATCCTGGCACCAGATTGCTTAAGAAACCACTGCCTTCTCCTTTTATATTTCACAAGACTGTGACCACAGCCAGGTAGAGGACAGGACCACACCTCCTCTGAGGTATGAATTGGCTTTACCTAGTTCCGCCCTTATTTTCCCTTTCACCTGCTTTCATCATACGGAGTCCCCTTGCTGGCAATTGCTAAGGTCACTCAGTCCCCGTGCTGAGAAAAAGAGGAAAAACTGCAAATGCCAAGTAAAATAGAAACCTATAAAGGTCACGTGTCACAGCAGAGCTCATTGTGAACCTTTCAGGAAAACTGCACCTACCTACAAAGTGCTGGTGGTGAATAAACATTTTTAAAGCCATTAATAAATTAGAATCCAGTGACAGCAGATAGGCTTTTGCTTTACCTCCCTAGACCTAGAGCTGCTTCTGAGAGATCCCAGTTTTGATTTCTCTGAGACTGGCAGCACAAAACATATAGCAATAGCATTCCCCATCCTCTCCACATGAATAAACATGCATAAAATAATAATCTCTGGCAGCTGGATGAGCTCAGAAAAAGTGCCCATAAGGTCACTGCACAGCGCAATATTTACTTAGCACTCGAATAGTTTTTTTTCCCTAAAACAACAGCTACGTTTAGGTTTTGTGTGCAGCTTTAAAGATGAATAACCGTTTGATTTTGCTCATTATTTCAAATATGCCATGGTGGCAGAAAGTTTCGTACCTCAGGCTGGGACCAGAATTGGTCAAACGAAGGGCAGCGCCGCGTGGCCGCAGCTCATCCCGTGTGTGCAGCCCGGTCAGCTCATGGCCCATGGTCAGACCCTTCTGTTTCAGTAGCAACTAAAKGCTTTGATGAAGTCTTTTGCAATATTAACCTAGGCATCATTTCTGTAAACAGGGCTCTTATGCTGACTGGCTCACAGCCAGAAACAAACAAATAAAAAAGGCTGGGAGCGGAGGGGGCCCGTGGGAAGGGGCTCTGAGATGCAAATCACGGTGGTGGTGCTCAGCACACTTTAATCCTTTGTCCACTTTAGCTGGGCGCAGATAATGCAACTAATTCAAGTGCTTGTCTCTCTGGTGTGAATTAGCTGGATGACAGCCTAAAACCTCTCCCCGGCAACAGCAAACCTGCAAAAAAAGGCAGAAGCACAGCTCCTCTCTGTTCCCAGCTGCCCTGTCCAACTCTCGAGTTTGTCCAGCAGATTCCTGGCTCCCCTCACATCTCCCTGGGCGCCTGCTCACGGGGGAGGACTCTCCAGTGGTGCTGCAGACCCCATGGCTTCCATCCACCTTCTGCCCCTGGCTGCAGGACACCTTTTCCCCCCGGGCAGCCCGACATGCACAGTCGCTGCAAGGACCCTGGGGATGTGCTGCCAGGCGCCACACGACCTCCTCGCTGCCTCCTCGCTGCCTCCTGCCTGCACAAAGGTAAAGGAACAAGTTTGTTCCAGCGCTGGCTTAGCCGGCTGTGCCACACCGAGCAACAGCAGCGCCGCAAACCCTTGGATTAACCCTTCCAGGGTAACCAGATAGGATGGACGGTGTGAACGTGGAGGGCTTGTGTACCTACTGAGGACTTGATGCTCTCAGGAAACCTGCTCCTGGTGTTGAGCAGTGAACGTGACAGAGCAGGGACACCTGTGAAACACAGGCAGATTTTCACATGCACGTGTTCATCCCAGGCTGGTAGAATTGGGAATAGGATTGGAGTTCACAGCAATAGCCACACCTGGGTGCCTACTGCAAACAGTGAGCTTTTGTTGGGAGCAGGTGAAAGGTGCAAAGGTGCTTCCCTCTACCAGCCCGTGGAGCATCTGGGACACGAGTGCCCTGCTCGGGACACAGGGAGCAACTGCCTGTTTCAGTCTTTTCTCTCTAGCCACTCTCTGCCGGTCACTGGGATGGGAATGGAGAAAAAGGTTTCTTGCACCCTCCTGCCACAGGTGCGTGCTGAACACGTATTTTATGAATGTGTAAAATAAGCTGCATGCACAGAAGTGAGATGTTTACTGTAAACTGAGTGGATGGTAAACTGCTTTTTAGGGTCATTCAGTGTCTGTTGGGGGTAGGAAAGTCAAGCACTTCTCTTGGTAAATACATTTATAAGTGACTTTTTAAATACCTTTTCATCCTGAGACCTTGGCTTGCTTTGCCATCCTCTCCCATGTAGCTTATATTATATCCCAGCTGACTTTTCCAAGGTCACCCAGTGAGGTGACAGCAGAGAATCCAGATTTAGCTCTGATTAAAGCACCGGACCCAGTGGTGCAGCCTGACCCAAAGCTGAGGGCTTGTCTCTGCTGGATGTCACTTGTCAGCAGCTGCTTGCAGCCCTCAGGGGACAGGCTGTGCCTGGGGCACGGTAGAGGTGGCTGCAAGTCCCCTGCTCTCTGCCTGTCCTTTCCAGCATGTTACAGTTTGGTAAACCAGCCCCGTGCTCAGGATCCTCAGCAGCAGTTTTGGGGCAGGCCATTGACTTAGGGACATGGTTTAGAGGTGGCCTTGGCAGTGCTGGGTTAATGGTTGGACTCGATGATCTTAAAGGTATTTTCCAACCCAAATGGCTCTTGATTCTTTGTGGCTGGAAACAAAGTGCAAATGCCACAGAGCCTGCAAATCACGCTTGAGAAAGACCAGTTGAATTTGTTCCAAAGATCCAGATTAGCAAATCGTCTGGCAGATTGATTCTTGCAGAGGAAGTGTGGGGAGTTGTTTGGTTTGGGGTTTTGGTTTTTTGTTTAAAGCAATAGAAATGAAGTGACATTTCAGCTGTGGGATTGCAGAGTACTTTGTGGCAGGAAGCTATTGCTGCSCCAGGTTCAGTCACAAATTAAACTCCTGCTCTGATCCATCTCTTGAACCTAGACAGACCCAAGAGAAACTGAGCTCTCAGAGCACCTGAAAACAGATTCTTGAGSCTGGGACAGGATCATAACAACCTTGGCAAAACCCCTTCAGACCAGCTCTGCTGGTACTGAGAAAATGGTGCTGTGCCAACCATGGAGGAAGTGCTGATTTATCCTGAGTTTCCCAAGCAGTTCCCATAGCATCACTCCCACATCCTCCCCCTGCAAAAGGGATCAGGGTCCTGCCTGCACTAATTGGTATTAATTAGTCYGGCCAGCCTCATCTGTGTCCTCTTCCCACACTGCCTCCCACCCTGTTTGCTCCCCAGCTGCATTTAAGTCCAGCTCCTTGCCTGGATCAGTTTTTGCTCAGTTTCACCATTGCTTTCTGCTCTCCTGGGTTGACTTTGGGTCTGCCTGGCTGCTTTGTGCTCATTAATCGCTGATAATGTGTGTATAAGGCCAGGTTTAATGGCTAYCAGCCGGGGCTGGGGGTAACACTGCTTATCCTGGAGTTGGAAAATGGGAGTTGAGGAGGCAGCTGGCACCAGAGCGTGCACTGACAGCTCCCATTGGCCTGCAGGAATTCAGCAAGATGTGTCTTGTCCCTGCTCTTTATCCTGGTAGTAGATCTCTGGCTGGTGGGTGATTGCAGATGGTTTGTGTGCACGCTGGCCCTTGCCCTCCTGACTGTTACCATTCCCCATGTCACTGGCTGTGGCTGTCCCAGAGCCTGTGCTTTGTGTAGGAGGTGTGGTGCCGAGAAGGGCAGCCCTGAGGCAATGGGGATCTGGAGACGAATCTGAGGAAGACATTGCCTAAACTCTCGCTGGAGGTGGCTTTGGAAGTGGCTCTGGCTCTYGCTGTGTGATGCCCTGCCCTGCCACATTGCCCTGCCCTGCCACATGGCTCTGCCCTGGGAGTGAGCACAGAGAGGGACCGATGGTGGCATGGAGTACCTGAAAAGATGGAGGTCCTTGCTAGGACCCTGGCTGATGTTACTGAGGATATCTGGAAGTTGCTGGTGCTTTTCTTCCGGCAATTTCCTGCATTTRTGAAAGTGATGAGGGTGGTGTTTTCCTGGCAAAGTGAGGCTTTTCAAAAGAAGGTGTTACCTTGTCATTAGCTGCAGGAAAACTCCTGCAGTAGGTGAGGATGTGGCAGAGGAGGGGGGCAGTGGGCTCTGTTGCAGCTGTGGGTACAGTCAAACCCTGCTGCAGGCCATCTCTTTCATACACTGACATTTTGACCCTGAGCAGTGGCTGAGGGTTCCCTCTAACAAGMTCTTAATTGTCATTTAAATTGACTTTTATTATTGAGGGATAAGGGACTTAGTGGGAGAAGGATGAAGAGAAGTGTTTCCTTGTGGCTGGCTGCTGGATTCGTGGAGCAGGTGGAAGAGGTTGTGGGGGCATTGAAGGTGTTCAGCCAGAGCTTGTGGAGTGTGGTTTTTAGAAAGCCATCTGGTTTTTGGGTTCCAGCTATTCAGCTTTGGCTCTTTAGCTCTCAGCAGATGCTCTGCCATCCCAGCCAGGCCCGGCTCAGATCTCTGTCCAAGGACAGTTGCTCTGAGGAAGGTGTAGGTGATGCTTAGAGGTCACAACAGGGTAGGAACGAAGATCCAGCAACTTAGTGTGAACACCTAGGCTCTTCCTACCCACACCCAGAGGGATCACAATGTTCAGTTGTGTGATTACTGGAAAAGGAAAGGCAGGAGCTCTTTATCTCACTGGGAAGTGCGGGTTGCTGTGTGCCTTAGGGTCATATTGTCAGGGGGGTGTGTGGAAACAGCCAAACATGGCCTTGAGACTTTGCTTCATGGGCAAATCCTCTTCRGTTTGACAAATATGACCATCCCCTTCTTAGTTTTTGCATGTTTCTCTGTATTCAAATTTTAGGTGAAAACACACTGAACATTAGGATGAGGATGACAATTTATTAGGTGGCTTCTATCCCTTTAGTGCCTAATCTGCCTGCTTTCCTGAGACATCTTGAACTCACTGCCTGGGTTGAAGGCCTGTCTCCTCGCTTGGTTGCCCAAATGGTTTTCCTCATTTTTAGCCACTGTCATTTGAATTCATTGAGATCACTGGGGCATGTTTTCCTGGCTGTGCTGAAGGACCTCCTGCCCAGACTGCCCTGAGCTCAAGGATTTTCTTGGTGACACAGAGACCAGTGGAGCTCTCAGCTCACTGGGGGTCTGTTTGAGACATGAAACTTGAGGACTCCTTGCACTTCAGACTGATGATGGACTTGGGTCAGATTCACATCTGCTGAAGCCTGGGGAGCACCTAGGAGGGATGGAGGCCTCTAATAGGAAATATTGCCAGAAGGTCAAATATCTTTTGAGATGAGCCTTTGCTCATCTGTTACACCACAATCTGAAGGCAATAACTAGGGTGTTGCAGCTTGCTCTTTACTGTGGTTTGGAGTAACCAACGTGTTTCTGCAGTCCTGGAAGCACGAGGGTATGTGGTGGTTATTTACCTGTGTGAAAGTTGGGTTAAACCTTCAGTAACTGCCTCAAAACCAGATCTAGCTGGAAGCACATGGTCCTTGTTTCCCAAACAAGTGAGTAAGCTGGGTTGCAAATATCTGCAGGCTTCCTGTCTGCTGACAGATCTGGCTTGATTACTTTGTTCCGGGTGAGGGTGGGTGGATGGGTAAGTGACGAACTGACCTTCCTCTGCGTGCGAGAGCCCGAGGCAGAGCAGAAAAGCGGATATGGGGGTTGTGCAAGATGCAGGTATGGCTGTGGCAGGACCTCTCACTGCTGGATTTCACCCTCCCACGTGTGCAGAGAGGGGAAATGCAGCTGCGCTTTCCACTGCATTTTGCTGGAGCCCCAGGACAAGAAGTCAGATGCTGATAGGTGCCTAACACTGCTCAAACCCTTTTCTATCTTTAATGTCAATTACTGTTTCCCCTTTGTCCACAGATACGAGCMGGCAGGTCAGAAAAACAAATTAATTAATTGTGTTCCAGGCAAAACTGTCAGGGGCAAGGTGAGCTGCCAGCTGGGATGACTAATGGGAGTGTTGTGGGGAGGTGAGCACCAGCCYCAGGGAGCCAGGTGGACCCTGGACACAGCCTGGGGGCCAAGAGGGAGCCTGAGCCTCTCTTTCCAGAGGAGGATGTGGAATTGCTCCTTTTATGCACTTTTCAATGCAGAAAAGTCTGATAAAGGGGATTTTCAAGTCCCTCTGCCACAGCTTGGTGCATGCACTACCTATTGACTTCAGTCTGTGGCTATCAGAAAATCTGTGTGATGTTTTATTACTCATCTTCCTCCCAAGCACCTGGCAAAGCCACCTGGAGAACTTTTTCCTGCCAACTGGCTCTGGCAGTAGGAGAGACCAAATCCTGCCATGGGCAAATACCAAATCCCTTGGGTGTTTTTGTGGTACCATTCGTCTCCTGCCTTGGTGGTGGCACAGCCCCAGAGATGGAGCCCCTTGCCCACAAGAGCTGCTTGTCCCTGGAGATGTCTCTTTACTGGGTATTCCACATCTTCTTGGGGGGTTTGGAGGCAGCCTGCGGTGCTCTGACCAGCCAACCCAAGCCAAGAGTAAGGGCCATAACCCTCTGCTGAGGCCAGTCCTGCTGCAAACCATCCCCCCTTTCCCCTTCTTCTGCTGATGCAGCAGCCCTAGAGCAGCCTGGGTTTGGCAACAGGGAGAGTTGAGCTTTGGGCTGGCTCCTGGCAGCAGCAGGACCTGCACATTAAGAGCTGGTCTACAGAGTTCATTTTATTTTGGGTAACACACGCTGCCAATTCCGCACAATCTCTCACTGCTTGGTAATGCTGAAGCATCACCTGTTTCCTGCAGGAAGAAGTAAAGGAATTAATTTTTAAAGGAGTTAATGGGTTGCACAGCCTTGGATGGGAAAATGAGGAATGCTGCAAAGGCCTGGCAGCTCCAACTTGTGGCTTCTGCAAGGAACCACTGAGTGATGCTTGTGTCTTCTGTGTGGTGACATGGCATTGTGTTAGAGGAACCGCCTGCCTGGAAGACCTGGAGCTGGTTAAAGATCCTGCACAAAAGCTTTTCCAGGCCTTATGACAGCCCTGAAGTAGGGGAGCAGGAAGGTTATGGCTGAAGGCCTGAAATGATAGCTGTAATCTGAATTTCTGCTGACAAGTCCTACCTGGTGAACAAACGTGTTGTGGTGTCAGCAGTGCCACCCCTGTGGTTTCTGCCTCTGCCCAAGACTGCTGGCACTTGAGTGTGGCTTTGCTTTGGGCCAGTTCACTGGCAGCACAGATCTGCAGTCAGGTCTGTGACAGAGAAGGGGATGAGTCAATGAGGTTTGAAAAGTAGTCTTAATTTATGCTATGTGGCGACTTGGCTCAGCCATGGTTTGTGGAGAGTCCCATCCTTTTCCACTGTATTGGTGTTAAACCCTGGCTTGGGGATGTGTCAGTCCCTTCCTGCTCTGTGGCTTTGAGGCTGCTTTGGCAGCGGACGTGGAGACAGGCAGCGTGTCTGTGGGCAGCCTTCAGAGTACCCACAGAGGGCAAGAGCCGCTTCTAACCAAAAGTAGGACTAAATTAATCCAAATTTTTCTGTTCTTCACTGATGTCTTTGCTCCTCCTCCTTTTCCCTAGGTTGGACCTGAATTGTCAATGTCATCCAACTTCTGGCCACACCAAAGCTGAAATGGTCAGACCTTTCCTCCATGTGGTGCAGACCCAAGTAGGGATTTAGCAAATGACAGGGGTTTAGCAGGTGACCAAAGAAAAAATCCTCTTCCTTTCTTAGCTACTCACATTTAATAGCTGTACTAATGTTCTATTTGCTTGTGGTTGTCAGTGGAAATGGTAAGATAAATATGGCAGTTGAGATTATTCAATAGAAGAAAACATCAGAAGCAAGCTTAAGTTGTGCCTTTATCCCTGAAAGCAACCTAGGAGGATTCCAATCTAATTAGATTCTTCTTTTGGCAAATCATTGTTAAAAATGATTGGAGCCAGCAGCAGGTGCCCAATCTGCAAGTTTCTTCCCCCACAATGCAGTATCCGTGTGGGGAAAGCAGCAGGCTGCAGACTGCTCTTCGAACTTTTCAAACCCATTTCAGAATCTTTATTGAAAAAAAGAAAAAATTAATCACAGCATCTCAACTGTTATTCAAACACATTTAATAAACAAAGAGAAACAGTAGCAAAGGGCACTGACACGTGACAAACTGTACAAAACCTCCGGGTAGGAGCCCATGGCCCGGCTGCTCCGGCCCCCGCCCCGCAGCCAACCAGGCCCCCTTTGCCTCAGCCCACTCAGTCACCCCTGAGAAAAATCAGTTTTAAAAATGTGCAGAAACAAAGACACTTCAAGAGGTTATTTCCAGTCTCGCCATAATGGAACAATTTAGGCCACTGGGAAAGTTTTTAAAAAAACCAAAGTGTCATACCCTCTGTTCCCAGGATTAATGCTTTGAAGTGAACCTTCCCAAGAGGCACAAGCACTCTTGGACAGCCAGTAGAACTACCCCTGCTCACCTACTCTACTCACCACAACGTGCTACACTTTTTTAGAGTGAACGGGACAGATTTCATCCTAATTCAGCACTAATTTTGATATAGTTGTGACTGAGTGAAAGGCAATGGAAGGAAAAGCCCTGTTTCAGCACAGAAGGGATGCAACTGGTGCATAATGCTGAGACCAGCCCTGGTCTCAGGGTAAAAGTGACCTAGCACAGTCAGGGAAGGAGAAATCCTTCACTGGGAATGTACCTGCTCTGGATGGACTTCATACCTGGTCCTAAATATAGCCCAAAAACGGAGCATCCAGTACCAATGATTGGTTTTCTACCATAAACTTGTTCTGTTGAACTTCAAAAGACCCTGCCACGGAACCCAAAGAGTCTGTGGTCCCCTGGCACCTCCTCACTGCTGAAAGCAGCACAGAGGGGAAAACCAAGATGCAACTCAGATGACCTTTCTTGTGCACATCAGTTAAAGAGCTGTGCTATTCACCTGGTAATGGTTTCTAGGCTCTCTGTGGCTCAGAGGGGAGAGTGACGGCATCACTCTCCATCAGGCAACCCTCCAGTGGGCTTCACCACACGTGGTGTTTTTGGTGACACAAAAATGCCAAGGAGGTGTTATTCTCATCTACTTGAGCTGTACTGAAAGCCTCCCTCCGCAGCCGGTGTTGCTTTGAGCTCTGTGGCTGAACAAGGTGCTCAGCTGGCACTGATGTGACAAAAGCAGCTTGACCAGTTCCTGTTGCCTTTAGTTTGATATTTCTTGACCAGTTCCCAGAAACTCCCTCCTCTGAGGAAGGGGAAGAAGACAGATGAGAGTGTTTAAAGGGCTTTTTAGGCTGCTAACTTGCATACATGTGCTTCTTGATTTCTTAGCTGTGAGCACAGACAATGACTGAGGCTACAGGATACGGACAGAGGAGGGAGATCTGTACACATCACAGTGTTGTTCAGGCCCAGCCAAGGTGTGTGGTCTGATCACACCAACATCAGCTCACCACAATATAAACAGGGGAGGTGCAGGGAAGCAGAGCTGGGTCCTCCAGTGTGATGGCAAGCCAGCCATGATTCAACAGCCTGTCACTGACACAACGTGAATTCAAAGACATTTGGCACAGTCTGTTATTACCAGGACTAATCTAGCACAGACAATTAACCAGTCTGTCTTGAGAATGAGGCAAAGGCTCCACCCGAGGAGGTACATTGGCAAAGCAGGATGGAGAGGACAGGCAAGAGGACGTGCAGAAGGACTGAAGAGAGGCAGAGCACAGCCGTGCCACTCGGTACCTTTGCTGCACGTCTTGGAAACTGAACTGGTTGTTGGCCTGTTGGTAGGGCCCTGTCAGCAACAAATGGTAAGATAGGAAACCTAACTAATTCTGTGTCAAAACTTTCAGGAGGCCATGGGTAGCTAAAGCCCTCCAGAAAGAAGCCCAACTGCTCAGTTCCTGTGAGGAATTTTCTGGTAGCTTATTGAGAAACATCTGCTCTGAGCTTGTCAATGTCTGAATTCCAGCATCTCTGAAGCTTTGCTGTAATGTCAGTTTGGGACTTGACTGAAAATGACCCAAGTGCCAGGACACTCAGGCTACAAAGAACAAAGCCAGGATGAAAGGGGAAGAACATGCAGCAAATTCCTATGAAAATCCATTTACCAGACTAGGAGGGACATGCCCTTGGTTAGGGGTGGCACAGAGCAACAGAGGGGAACCAGTGACTGCAGTTTGGCTAAGATTAGAATTCAAGAGAGGCACAAACGAACATTTTGCACATCCATCCAAGGCATTCCAAAAAAAAAAAAGGAAAGAAAAGTCACAAAAGTTGACACATCACTTTGGACAAGAAACATTACAACAGTTTGGCAACTTTTCACCAAACCCCCCCACCCCAGCTCTGTGATGTCCCTCTGTAATTTGAGGTGATCTCTTAAAGGTGGGGACATGGGGGGGGCTGCAGTGTAAATAGGGGATCTCCTCCGCAAAGGATCTCGTGGGGTCACACAAACCTACCTGCTTGGTACAGTACAAAAGAAATTCTGCCTGAAGCCCTCCCTGSTGAGAGGGAAGGAGACAGAGCCCACGCCGCTGGAGACAAACAAGGCAAAGCTGAACTTGGCAGCAGCAAGTCCCTAAACCTTGTGACTTTGCACCAGGCTAAGATATGGCCATGGCAGGGTACTGGAGGGGAAGATGTCACCACTCTTCCTCTGTGGAGAAGTGTAAAGGACAGGACTATCACTCTATCACTGTTTTGGGTGAACACAAGCCTCTTTGTTTATGCATGCAAAGTAACAGGCTTTGGAAAATACCAGGAGCCCATGTGTAATAGTGTTAATAGTGAGACCTGTGTCAGATGGACACACAACTCCCCTCCCCTTAGGTCTGAACTCAGCTCTTAGGAATTGAACAAGGAACAAATACAAAGCAAGGATGGAAAGGTTTGTGGGGGTTTTTTAGGAGTGGTTGTTTCGTTCCTCCTTTTAAAGCCCTATTCTTCTGATTTGGGGGGCAAGGGGGGAGCATTGCAAGGTCCCTGCACTTTTCTGGTGGCAGACCTGGGTGCAAGAAATGGCACAGCTCAAATATGGACCTTCCCACCCAAAGCAGCCTGTGGAAGGTGGGACTGATTACAAGGGCCTGAGGACCTGAGCAACCTTCACAAAGGCTCTGACTGGGAATCCGGCCCAGCCATTGTTGGAAAAATTCAATACAGCGCTGGCCAAGAAAATAAAACAAATTCTTGTGGAAAGGACTATCCAACTGGAAGTGTCTTTTCCTTCCTCGGTTTCCAGGGTAAGAGGAAAGCCTTTGGTTATGACCAGAATTATTTGCCATTGGCAGGACAGGCTCGGCTTTGCTTTGCATTAGCTTGGTTACTGTACAAGGGCCGGGTTGCTCTGCGGAGAGATGCTCTGCCCAGCTGGACTGCCCTGTGACATCTGGGAGTTTTAATGGAGTGGACACGTGAACTACATCCGGGATCCTCGCTCCTGAAGAATCTGAAACAGAAGAGACCTCCTATGAAAACCTCAGGCAAGTTTAAATGCAGAAGTTCCTGTTCACAGTCCTTGTTTTTTGCAGAGAAAGGAAATGCAGGTTAATGTGAGAGCAGCTTGCTGATTTTTATTCCAACACAACAACTGACAGGCTGGTTAAGGCTGAGTGAGCTCCTTCTCCAGAAATCCTGCTCAGCTCCCTGCCAGGAGGTAAGGATGTTGCCCTTGTTTCTATCCTAGGGGAAAAAAAAGGTGGATTCATAGAATGGTTTGGTTTCGAAGGGACCTTAAAGCTCATCTCGTTCCACTCTCCTGCCATAGGCAGGGACACCTTCCACTAGACTAGGATGCTCAGAACCCCATCCAACCTGGCCTTGGACAGTTCCAGGGACAGGGAGGATTGAAAGAGAACAAAAATCTTGTTTCTCCCTGCAACATCCTTCAACCACAAAACATGACCAATCTCAAAGGTCCTTGCTACTCTGTCCTCCTTTTCCAAGTCACTCTCTCCAATTTTTTTTCCTTAATTTGAAGTGCACAAGGAGCTTGACCTCTTGTCCTACAGTAAAACATGACATCTTCCATGAGGGGATGACAGAGAAGGCAACAGGAAAGCTGACCCATGGAATCATGGATCAGATGCTGCGGATTGGTGCAGAAAAGGTTTTTCTTTCATAGAGCATTCAAGTGGATACACCTGAGCAGGTGCCTTACCTTGGCCTTCTCACTCGGCTCCTTGACAATGCCATTGGTAGAATTGTTGAGCTCCCTGGACACAACACAGAGGAATTCTGCCTGGTCTTCATTTCCATAGTTATAGGAAGATCCAATGCTGATCAGCTGTGCAACAGGAGACAGGCCAGGTAACTATCAGTAAGTCTTGACTTTATTCCTACAGTTGCTGTGGATAGGACCAGAGATCGGTTCTGGACCTGAAGCGTCCCCTGCAGCCTCCCGTGTGTGCAAGGCAGGGACAYAGCCGAGCTCCACAGCCCTCTAGTGGCACCTGGAGCCCCGGGAAGGAATTCCAGCCTGAAACTAATGCTGAACACAGCAGAACATTACCCAATTTCTGAGGGTGGGAAAAGGAAAAACACATTGTGCAACATTTAATATCCATCTCACTCTGATGTGGGCAGGCAGTGCAAACTGCCTGGTCCTCGCTGAACTCAGCACTCAACCTGCCTTGTGACTGATGTGGAAATGGGAATTCTTCACCCCAGGCAGATGCTGGATTAACTGGGGACATGTGGCAAACAGGCACTGTCCTTTATGCGGATGCTGTCAAAATGGAGTTTGATATCCATGTAAGCAGGATTATATTCTATTACTGTTGTGTTGAGGGGGTCTGGACTTGATCCAAGAAATCCCATCTGCCTCATTTATCATTATTACATTAAAAGGACATCCTGGAGTGCAGAGCTAATTTGTGATTTACAACTCAGTTCTGCTTTCCAGAAAATAAATCCAAGTCATCTGAAGAAAGCACTGTGAATCTTATCAACTGTGTGTATTCAGGAAACTTTAATGTGCAGCACGCACCCTAAATTCCACATCCTCATGGATATTAGAAGAGCCAACTCCATATTTATATATTATACATTTGAAAACGAAGATTAGGAAAGATCTAAGGGTGCAGATTCCCATTAAGGGCACTGTCTGTAGCCTCAAGGGTTTGGGGCTGCAGACATGGATGTGTGAAAAGCAAATTCTGTAAATTGTTGGGCAGCAAAACCTGGGTGTTGGAGAAGTGCATTTCCACGGAGCAGTGAGTGGTTCTTGGTCACAAGATTTCACTGTTTCCTTACAGAGGCAGGTTTTTGGCTGCCTCCCCAATCTGTGATAGTTTTCAGGCATTACAGAACAGATCCATAGGAACAAATGATGCAAAGCACTGTCCCTAATCCTCTGCCTCACTTTGTGTCAGCACATTTCTCACAGCACCCACTTGGACTGAAGCTGGACTAATTGGGAAGACACYGCTGTAATCCACAGAGCCTATTCTGCAGTTTCTTAATATAGCAGAACATGCAGGCCAGCTGGCTGCAGCTTTCCCTCCTCAGAAATAAGAGGACTGTGTTTGATTCCAGAAACCAAACCTGGAACTAATGCCACGTGCAACCGCAGTGACACCCAGCCCTGCAACCAGCTGCATTGCAAAGGCATCTGCAYGAAGTTCTCGTGTCACTCAGCAAATGCAGGAGTCGTGGATTTGAGGTTCCAGAAAAGTTGTGCTGTGTTTTTTCATGGCTCTAGTAATTTTCCTGGACAGAACTGTTATACTGCAGCCTGGTGTATGTGATAAAATGCAGGAGAAGGGAAGAATTACTCTGAGATTTGACAAGGAGACAAGAACTCCTGGGACAAAATGAAATCTCTCTTGGCAGTTTGAGTAACTTCTGCCCTCCCCTGTCAGTGACTGGACATAAGTGGACTGCTGCTCAGGTCAGGCTGCTTATTCAGAAGAGCAAAGCAGTGTGAAGTGCAACTCAACAGGAAACTCTGCTTACTCCATATCCAGCTTTCAAAGGAATTCTGCCATTCTTTGGTAATGGTACCTGTTCAAATTTCCACCCATCGGACATGGTGGACACCATCTGCGTGAGCTCTTCCTCTTGGCACTGCAACACTCTGTACACGTGTTTCACAGGTCCCTGGAGCAGAGAGAACAATTGTTGGAGTTTCATAATTGCTGCACTGGTATCAAGCTAGAAAATTAATATGCCTCTCCTGCTCTTGTCTTACTTCGCGAGGAAGTCAGAGCCCCACAGGCTTTCTGAGGTTTCATCCCACTGATTCCAAACCAGATCCATATGCCTGGCACAGTTCTCTTAAAAGCTTTCTAGGTGTCTAAAGGCCAATGAAAGCAAAACTTCTTTGGCTTCCAAAGCCATTTGCTGCTTTTTGAAAACGTTTCTGAAATTGAATCCACTGGGTGTGCTGCTATCAGCTGAGCATCAATGGGAAAAATGCCACGGGGAGACAAAGGGAAAAAAGGGTTTAGAGAGGAAGTTTGAGCTGTCCTTTACCAAAGCAGTATGTTTTGCTTTATAACCACCCACTTCTGCTCCTGGCCCCTCTCGTGTAACTGTCCCTTGCCTTTACCTACAGTGCTATGACATGACTCGATGGTCTGTGCTTTATAAAGCCACACTGGAAACTCTTTCCTGGCCATGCCCTGGATCCACCCAACAGCACTTATTCCCCTGTTACTGCTGAACCAAAGAACTGCTACTGCAAGGGTCTGCAGCCACGCTTGTCCTTCTGTGCCACAGAACTGACTCCATAACCCCAAAGGGCATTACTTGAGAGGTTCTGTTCTCGTTGTCCCGTATCCGCTCCTTCACCAGCCGCACGAGGGACGCGATGTTGTAAAACTCGGCCTCTTCCAGCACCCCTGAGAGAGGAACCCAAAGCAGAGACAAATTCTGTTACTTTGCATAGGGCAGAATGAAGATGATTCTGCTACAAGGATGCAACACCTGCTCCTGACTCCAAATCTAGCCCAARTGTCAGAATCCAAAATGTGCCACCCACCTCTTGCTCCCAGGCTGGGAGAAAATGCCTGACTAGCTGTCACCTCCTTTTGTGACTTGGAGGATCTTTCTTAAAGATTATTCCCTTTTCCCTGGGATTACCAGAAATCTCATGGTACAATGTCTTTTTTTTTCATGCAGCCCCATCATGGAAAAGCCCCTGGAGCTGTCTGCTCGTGGTCTGTGAGGGGCAGATGGGCTGTAACAGACCTTGTGCACTGCAGAAGAGTGACAAGGGATGCTCTGAGCCGCAGCTTCTGCTTTCAGGAAGACACAGAATCTGATGATTTAATTGCTGCTGCTGAGCAATTAACAGCACTCCTGGGAAACTTGCTCACACCCTCACACTGGTCTCTGGTGAGGGCTCCTGGATGTTCGTTCTATCAAACAGCACTTCAAGCCTTTCCTGGTGTTTTTCTCTTACCTTCCTCTGCAAGCTCCTTGTTTATGATGAGCTTCCCGTGCCGGAGGTAGTTCAGTATCGGACCAAAGTACGTGGGGTCCCTGTCGATGAGATAGGCCCCCGTCTCATCCTGAGAACAAAACAGTGATGGTTCAGTGGCACCAGGAAAAAATAATTTCAATCTAACACAAGAAATTGAACAGTTTGTCTTTGAGAACCTGGATTCTTCGGCCTGTGGGAGGTGTATGAATGACACCACATTTAATGCATTTTTTTTTCAGTATCTAATTTATAAACGTTGCAGCCTAGTAATGCTGAGCCTCACATGAAGCACTTGTACAGTTTAGAGACCAAAAGAGAAAAGCTGGGCTCAGGAGAGTTTTTCTTCACTGCAAAAGTAAGAACCAAAACCTGGCAGTTGTGTTCTGTCTGAGTTTGTTCTCTAGGCTAGTTTAACTAGGAGGCTCTGGAGGAAAACAGGATCTCCAGGTCTATCTAAGGGCACCTGACAGCCAAAATAGTTCTTTTTTTCCTTTCCACTACTGCAAACACACATTGCAATGCGCCAGCCATGCTCCAGCAATACAACTATTGGCATTCAATAACCAACAATTCACAGCCAAAAGCATCTCTTGAGCAGCTTTGAAGCACCGACAAGCCCTCTGCAGAACCTTGATATCACTCTCTTAAATGAATTTAAAGCAACGTTTTTCCTGCCATTCTGCTCTAAAGCAACAAAAAACTGCAAACCCACTCTGAAATGTCACCTCCTCTTCTCACTGATGCTGCTGACTGATACCTCACAACAGGATTTATCTCGTGATTAAACTCTGAATGGAGCAGCAACAGACCTGACTAACTCTGTCTGACCCACCCACAATCTATTTACAATCTATTTACAATCTATTTACTTGTGCAGCTGATCCTATGGAAAACATGCAATTGCAGGAATAATTGTTTGCAAAATCCTTATGGTAAGCTGCAGAGACTTCAAAACTGTCCAGGCATGCAACGAACATGCACTGTGATCTTTTATGAGAGCGAAGTGAAATATATTAAAAAACCAAAACAACAACAAACATGCTCAGGGTGAGAAATTCTAACGTTTCTGTTCCTAGAGTTTCCTTCCCTGCTGTAACCACTGTGGGAAGGTGGGTTGCTCCTTGAGAGGAGGCCTGTCACCATGGGAGGTGGAGGGATCAGAGCCTGTGGCACCTGGGTGTCACAGGTACAAGGGCTGAGCCAAGCCCCGTTCTTGAGGATGTCACCAACTCCGTGACCGTGGGACACGACGGACAAGGCGATGATGTGTGTCAAACTAACGTGCCCCGAGACCGTGGGCCCATCCACACCCCGGGGCCCGGGACCGCACAGGAGGCTCGGGGGGTGCTGGCCCGGGGAACAGCGGCAGCGGGGGTGCCACCCCGCCCGTGGGACAAGTCTAGGCATCCCGGTGACAGCGGCTGCCGTAGCGGCTCAGAGGCTGTCCCAGTGTGCGTGTGGTGGGGGGCCGGCCCCGCCGCGGCCTCACCTTGTCGGAGCCGAGCTCGGGCCCGTCCTGGCAGCAGAGGCGGCACAGGAAGGACTTGGGCTCCCGGCACAGCGTCTGCCGGGTGCTCACGAAGTACGTGCCGCCCACGTTCAGCCGCACCCACTTGGAGGCGGCGGCGGGCGAAGACAGCGTCCCGGCGGGCCCCGCCGCCGCTCCGGCTGCACGGGGGCTGGGCGGCCCCGGTGCGCCCCCGGGGCCCGGGCTGGGCGTGCGGCCCCTCGGCGGCCCCTCGGCCATGGCGGAGCCTCAGCGCCCGCCCGCCGCCATCGCCGCCCGCGCCGCTTCCGGCCCTCGCCGTTTCCGGGGGTGTTGCTTCCGCTGAGCCCGAGTTCTGATTGGGCGGCGGGGCGGAGGGGGCGGGACTTCCGGCGGCGGGGACGGCGGTATCGGTCAGTGAAGGTGAGAGCGGGGCCGGGAAGGGGGGCTGGGAACGGGGATCGGGAGAGGGGCTGGGAAAGGGGTCCCTGGGACGGGGAGCGGCCCGGGAAGCGGAGTTTGGGGTCCTGGGACTGGGGGATGGAACAGGATGGGGCGGGCCCTGGTGTTGGGAGGCCGGTGGAGAGGAGAGGTGCGGCGTGAGGTCGCGGCGGGGCTAAGGAGTGGCCCCCGTGTCCCCGTCCCGCGTGTCCCCGTCCCGCGTGTCCCCGTCCCGCGTGTCCCCGTCCCCCGTGTCCCAATCCCCCGTGTGCTGCCCAATCCCCCCGTATCCCGATTTCCCCCGGTATCCCCATGCCCTCCGTGTCCCGCCCCATCCCGCCGCCTCGGTGCCGCGTTCCCCGCCGGAGCCGCCCTCCCCAGCCGCTCTCCGCGGACTCCGCCGGCTGTGACCCACCGCTGTGTCTCGGGCCAGGCGGCGCCATGGCGGGACGCAGAGCTGCCCTCAAGGCCGTGGACTGGGCGGCCTTCGCCGAGCGGGTGCCTCCGAGCCAGCGGGCCATGTTCAACGCACTGAAGACCCGCAACGACTCCCTGACGGCCCGGTGAGTGCCCGGCCCGCTCTGCCGGCCCGCTCAGCCCTTGCCCAACCACCCAGCTGTGAGTGCTGGTGGCTGTCGCTGTCTGTAGTCCCGCAGGAGTGTCCTCACAGATATTAAAGCAGGTCACCTTGAGGCAGCTGGTGGCTTTTTTTGGCAAATCACCTTTAGTTAATCTTCCCCAGAGTAAACCCGTAGCTGCAGTTCTGCGAAAGCACTTGGCTTTGGCAGGTTCAAAACATTTCACAAGCTTTGTCACTCTCTTAAATGCTCTACAGATGCCTGTGCAGTTCTCAGATCCTTCAGCATCCCCTGCTTGATACAAGTGCTGGCTATTGCAGGGAATGTTGCTGATTGTGTCTGGCTCAGTGCTGTAAAGCAGCCTCCTTCTTCTTCCRGGGCTGCACCCTGAGGGGCTGAGTGAAGTGGGGCAGAGCTGCAAGCTGAGCTTTGCCTGTTTGTCCAGAGGAATCTGTTCCAAGGGCAGGGGGATTTGCAGAAATGGCTTGTTTCAAATCTGAAAACACTTAGACTRACCTTAGCAGGTTGTGGTGACACTCAAGTGCTGTGCTCCGTCCCTTCAGGTTGGCTGCACTGCCAGAGAAGCCCCCGGCCATCGACTGGGCTTTCTACAAAGCTCATGTTGCCAAAGCTGGAATGGTGGATGAGTTTCAGAAGAAGGTCAGTCTCTTTGCCGGCTGGGTATTGCTCTGTGGAGGTTTAATTGGGGAATGTCCTGTGGTGTTGAGAGGAAAACACCAGGATTGGCAGTAAAGGTTGGTTTTGTCACTGTGAAAATATGCCTCCCRAGACTGGGGACACCCACTGACCTCAGATGGGTCTGGGAGCTTTGTGCTGGGGACAATAACTCTGTGATAGGGTAAGTCTGTGGTGTTGGACCTTCCTGCTTCCTTACAGTGCTGTGAGGAACGGGTGGTGGTGTGTGTCCTGCAGGTGGTGCGAGGTTGGAGGACATAGCTGGAAGCTCCTGAGCTGCACTGATCACTTTTAGCTCATTAACTTACATGGTTGTGAGCAAGTCCTAGGAAGAAAGGAGAGAATGCTCCCCTGCTGCTTGGGAAGGTAACCTTGGTGTGAAGGATTATTTCAATTAAACAAACCTCATAAAAGTTTCTATTTCAATTTACAGTTCAGTGCACTAAAGGTTCCTGAGCCAGTGGATACRCAAACTGCCAAGATTGATGCCCAGGAGAAGGAAGCTGTAAGTGTTTGAACCATGCCTCCTGTGAGGATGGGAAAGGCTGAGAGGGAAGGAATGTTCTGGATGTGCCCCYGCAGGGGCAGGGAGCCTGAGCCAGGGCACAGCTCTGCCCTTCACATGTCCCTGGCTTTCTGAGCAAGGAGATCCCTGCACGGGGAAGGGTTTGCCTTTTTGGGATCTGATGAAGATTCTACCACTTACCCAGTGTAACAATGATACATTTTTATGCCAATTTAAATCTTGGGGCGGGGGGGGGGTGCAGGTTCACTCTGGGTCACTCTGTCTTTATCACAACCACATTCCCACACCCTCTGCTCTCCCCAGGCCAGGAGCACTGCTGAGTATGTCCAGGCTTCCAAAGCCCGGATCGCCCAGTACGAGCAGGAGGTGAGGCTGGACTTTGCTTAGGGAATATTCTCTGGACCCCACCCTGGCACATCCCCTGTTCTCATCTGGGTGTGCTTTGCTCCTTCCTGCTGACCACTGACTTGTGATGTGTCTGTCTCTGCCTCCACAGCTCCAGAAGCTCAATAACATGATTCCCTTCGAACAGATGACGTTTGAAGACTTGAGTGAAGCCTTCCCTGAAACCAAACTGCACAAGGAGAAATATCCATACTGGCCCCACAAGCCAATTGCTGATCTGTAAACTGGGCTGGGAGTCTGGAGACTGTCAGACTCCAGGATCTTATAAATAAAGAGCTTTCCCTCCTGGCTTAGGTCTCAGACATGAGTTCTGAGTGGCATGGAGCAATACAGTAACTTGCAAACATCCCATTTTTCCTGGATTTTGTCTTTTCTACCCTGAGCTTGTTTTTGTAGCAAGGACCAAGTTCTCAGCCTGACCCAGCTGATGAAACTGAGTCCTGACACATCCTCTGAAATGCAAATAAACCCTCAGTCCCTCTGTGTAACYCCGTGGTGCAGGGAATGGCGTTCTCCTGCCCGTGCAGGCAGACAGTTGCTCAGAAGTTGGATGTGTGAAGCCCTTTGAGATGCTGGAGTGTATTTGGCAGCGATTTGTGTGTGTCTGGAGTACCTCAAGACTTCTACAGGCAGAGGTCTGGGGCTGTTTTCTGGGCTGGTTGTCATTGTTTGGGAGAAGCAATTGCAAAAGGAGTTGAAGGAGTTGAGATGTATATAAAAAAAGTTATTAGTTATTTTTTAAAACACTTAATCCTAGTGATCTTATTCTCTCTGCCTTGAGTTTCTGAATGTTGCTGATCTCACTGGAACTCACAGAAACAATAGTAGAGACTTGCATTGTTTTATTTAATTATCTGAAATGGAATTCTTAAAACACCTTTTCCCAAGATGGAAACTTCTCTAAGAGAAGGGAATCAACTCCCTTTCCTCTTGGTCACGTTTGCAATAATCACAGATGGGTAGGACGAAGGTGTTATCCCCATATTTCACAGTTGTTTTATTCTAATACTTTATTAGCCTACAGAATACTTCAAGAACATCTGTAGTTCCACTGAACCAGAGTACAAAGCACTACACATGCAGCTCTTGGGTTCTGTGGGCTTGGATTTTATTTTATTCAAGCGACTGAAACTGCAGCTCTGTGAATCAAGCAGGAGCAAATTGCACCAGAGGGGTCAGAAGCAATACAGTGGAGAACAACTGAGCTGGCACTGGGCAGAGCTGGTCTTCAGCTGCTCCATTTTACAGAAATCATAATAAAAAAAAAGAGGGACAGGAAGAGGTGACTGTAGAGAAGCACCTTCTCCAGAAGTGGCAGAAACTGGTCCAAATCCTGCAGCTGCCAGAGGCGCTTGGTTGGCTGCCCTCGTCCCTGGGCCTTCCTGGGAGGGTGCAGCAGTTGGGGACCCCCCTTGGCCAGGGGTGTCACGGGCTGCTTGTCCGGGGCTCTCTTGGCCAGCTCGTGTGGGTCTGCAGGGAGCAAAGGGCAGTGTCAGCACAGGAGGCCACTGCAGCTCACACTGCCTGGGGCACTGCTTGCGCTGCAGAAACCCACGCTGGCTCCGGCAAACCTGCAGGGAAATGCCCCAATCCTACTTTGTAAAAAGATGCTACGGGTTGTTTTACCTTGCTGGAAGCTCCTGAGAACCTTGTCCAAGCGTAGGGATTTGCGCTGTTGGTACAACAGGAAGAAGGTGTCTAACACAGCCATGATCATGAGCAGGAAGGTGCCCAGGAAGAACACCACTGCAGAACAAAAGGAAAATACAGAAAGCTCTAGATAATTGGCATTTTCTTACATTCCATTGCCGGGTGGGGAATGGGAAAACTCCAGCAAGCCGATAAAGCTTGGCTGTTCATGACTTCAGTGTTCATGAACATGTCTATGGTGTTCAAAGACCTTCCTTAGGGCTGTACCTTTGTAAAAATCAGGATTTATTYGATAAAGGTGGGTACCTATTATGGGTGGTTTGTTGGAGGAGGTTGGGAGGCTGTTGTTGAGAATCACAGCCAGCATGGAGCTGCCGAGGATGATGGCGATCTGGAAGTTGATTTTCTCCTCAAGAGAGCTGGGTCCAAACAGCACAGCCATGTCCAGCAGGTACAGGGCACACGTTGGGAGGATCAGGTTCAGAATGTACAGAGTGGGTCTYCTCTCCATGGAAATCTGTTAAAGAAGATGGGCAAAACTTAGGTGAGCAGGAGATGACTTACTGTGTTGGCAAGTGCTGGTTCCCTGATGTAAAAAATTGTCTCGTTTTATAATTTTTTTTTGTGGCAAATCACTGCAATGTAATATGAAGGTGCTGCCATACCATATAGGTGACCACAGGAAATTCTTTGTCGTCCATCAGTTCTGTGTATTCAATGATGCTCAGGTTGGTGAACTTCCATTCTCCATCAGTTAGGAAGAAGCTCTGGCTGTTACTCATGGTCTCAGCTGGGGTGCTTCTTGTCGTTATGACAAGGTCTGTTACTGCTCGGGCAGGAGGCAGAGAGGGAGGGAAGTTGCAGGATTCAGGAATTTATTAGAGGTCAGTTATTCCTCTCCCTTTCCCAATGAACCAAGGGTGTATGCAGACAGCGAAGGGAAATGTTTTTTGCACTGCTCAGGTTTCTCAGCTCATGAGGGAGAAATTAAAAAGGACTCTGAGAAGAGGCTTGGCTGGACCTCTGGGAATGTGGATCAGAGGGGAAACATCTGGTGAGTTAGGGCAGTTGTCCTTTGTGGATGGGAACTGGCAGGTTTTGTGTCACCTCCRCTTATATTTCAACCCTTCCCGTTGGGATGAGCTCTGACTGCAGTTTGGATCCCTGAAACTGTCCTTTTAATGGTTGGACATGATGACCTTGGAGGGCTTTTCCAACCTTAGGGTTCTCTGATTAATTTCCTCCCATTTCCATGGATATGTTTAAAGATCAGCCCTGCAAAATTCTATGTGAACAACTAGCAGTTTTGCAGGAAGCCTCCTGGTCTCTTGGTTTGTAGAAACCAGTCCTGGGAGGGATTTGCCACAGAACATCCAGATTGTTCCAGAGATGTTGCTGGGAAATGTGCCAGGACAGAATGGCAGCGTTTTAGCTCATTTTCCCTGGTCTTACATGACCTCAACCCCACTAACCCARTGTGGGTGTGTAGTGCTACTCAGGAGCCCAGGAGCTACTAGAGTCCCTCAAATCTATTCCTCCTTCTCCACATTCAGCCCAGAGGTGGTAAAGCTCAGCCTGCAGCTGTACCTGGGTAGAGGAATGAAGCTATGCTCAAGTTGCACGTCTGGGTGTCGAAGGGGAACTTGAGGATCATCAAACTGCACGTCAGGGTGACCTGGAAGGGCCGGGTGGAGTTGAAGCTGCCATTGTGCATCAGGACCATGTAATTCAGCTCTGGGTTTTCCCCACTCACTCTGGAGGGAACAGAAGTGGAGAATAACTGAGGCTGAGACGCTGCCTGTGCCTCAGTCCCACAAAACCAGGCTGTGAGCACCCTGTTGGGGGGCTCTGAGTCATCACCAAGCCGCGGGATGCAGGAGGAGGAGGGGAAACGAGGGCTGGGAGTAGGGCTGGAGAGTGCCTCGGGACCCAGGTTTGCTGTAGCTCTGCACCTCCTGAGCGCCTCCTGCCTCTCTGCCCTCTGCTTCCTGCTCTCACCAGGGCAGGGGCTCATTCCTGGCTCTGCTTCCCTCTCCTTTCCCCCGCTGGAGAGCTGGTGGAGGCGCCCATCCCTCTGTCAGACCCTCAGTGCTTTGTCCTGTATCTTTCCATGCACTACTAAGGGTCACTTTATTCCACAGTAGTGCTGGTGTCTGCTGCTTCCTTGGCTTTAGCTACAGCCCAAATGGGATATTTCAGGAGCTGTTACAGTATTACGGAGCCACAAAGTGCTTTGTATAAACTGKGGTCACCATTAATCTAAATTACAAGGCTCTTGGTTACAGACAGCTCATGGGAACAACTTTTATCCATATGAGTTTATCCCATTTCCTACAATAGAACCAACAGTTTGCATCCATTGGATTTCTCTTAAGCCAGTGGATAAAAATGAAAAGAGGACCTACCGCTCTAAGATGAAGATGGGGGGAGACCAATATGTATCCATGGGCAGGACAACCTCGGAAATGTTACAGAAATCCCGCGGGTCCCAGGTTGCAAAAGGGTTTTGCCACTCCTGGGGGAAGAAGTTGCAGGAGAGAAATGAGCTCTGGGCCGGGCACCAACCATTGTGCTGGGCATCACAGGAGGGAAACGCTCTTGAGGGACTTACCAGGTTCAGGACGAAGTAAAAACTGACTGTTTGGAGCTTTTCCACCTGGAGAAACAAAGACATTTAGCTGATTTTCTCAGGTGCAGAGCCCAGAAGCTCTTCCCTGTGTCTCCTGCAGTGGACAGCACAGATTGCAGGAACTCACTCAGGAGGAGAGCTCACAGCTCTTGGCCCTACGGCTGAACGGTGGGAGCACAGGGTCCAATGGTTTGGAAAAACAAATAGATTATTGTTAACATTTCCATGGCAGTGCTCTGCAAATGCCTTGCCCGGTTCAGGCGCTCTGCAGGGTGTTTTTGGAGCCTCCTGCAAAGCAGGTTCCTCATCTGAATGTACCTCTCAACTTCTCCTGGAAGGAGTGGGAGAAAATACTCCAGATCTTCCAAAAGTGCTTTCAAACAGCAGAAAGCTGAAGAAGTGGAAGGGGCTGATTCTCACCTGCATGGCTTTGCTGGCAGAAGACTCAAACACCAGCCTAGTAATCACCCAGTTTCCTGTTATAAACTCATTTTGGGTCCTTACCACAGACAGAATTGCCACCAGCATGAAATCCATCTTCACTTCCACAGGCTCTGTCAGGTTTATCTTGGGCAGAATGTATGTGTGCAGCTTGTTGTGAGAGGAGATATTCAGGTAGTCAACAATATCATAGTAGGTGCAGAGGTACTTTGGAGCAGCCCCTGCTGGAAAGAGAATTCCACTTGAAACACAAAAAGATCAGGCAAGACTTCAACCTGTGAGAGATGCACCAAAAAGAGAAAGAGTGTGGAGCTATGGATGTGAAAAACATCATTAACACACAAAAGTCCCTTCTCACATAGATGAGAATAGAATTCCCTGAAGCTTTTCTATCCCCCTTACACTTACCTGTCCCAAGAGAAAAGGTGAGGATGGCTACAAAAAATCCCTGCATCGTCTCCTGCTTCCAAATAAGGAGGAGAATGGTACCGTGTGTCTTATGAACAGGTCCAGGACACGTCATTTGTTATGTGGAAGTTGATTTGATATTCATTAATGAGGGATGGATTTTTGTAAACAGAAGCCAGACATTTTATGTATTGGAAAGAAGAATTTGCTAATGGTTTGATGCACTCAGCTGGCTCTTGGGAGCAGCCTTTAGCTGTGGTCAAGGAAAAATAAGGTCATTAAAAAAAAAAAGCAACAATTTGAGGGAGAGGAAAAGAAAGGGCCCATCCCCACAAAGAAAAGGCAAAGAGCCAGAGCTACTCAGTAGCAAATTTTGTCTCATTTACAGGGCTGAGAGTTCGATGCAACCCCACTGAAATGGAACACGAATTAGTGGCTGTGTGGCTGAGCCAGTCCTGCTCCTCTGCAGACCACACCATGACCTCATTTCCCAAAGCACTGAGCCTTCTGTGCACTCACGGATTTTCTGATTCTGTCTCCTTGCTGATCTCCTGTGCTCCTGACATTCTTCTCCAAGTCCTCATCGTTAAGATGGAAGGCTCAGAGACTTTCAGGGTTTTTATCTGTCTGTCTTTCCCTCCTCTCCATCTCTGCCTTTTTTTTTCTGCTGTCATTCCAGCGCTGGAAGCAATGGTTCCTTTGTGGGGGAGCGACTCCAGTCTTTGTGTGCTTGGGAAGTCCCATCTCACTGGGATGTCATGGATGGCCCCACGCTGCTGTGGCCTCTGGTTGTGTCAGAGCTAAGAGGTGTAAGACAAGGTTTAAATCCGACATAAGGGGCAGATGGACTCAGCGATCCTTGTGGGTCACTTACAACCCAGGATATTCCATGATTCTGTGATTCTATGACTATCTCCAGCGCAGCAATTGCAGTTGGCAAGTCCCACACTTGATTCCCCCTCCAGCAGCAGAATTCCCCATAGCAGCGGATGGTCCTTCCCCAGCCATGTCCCACTGCCATCCTCCCATGTCCCCTGCTATCCCCCTGTTTCCCTCATAGACCCCCGTGTCCCCCAAGGACCCCCATGTCCCCTGCCATCCACCTGTGTCCCCCACAGATCCCCCTGTCCCCCATAGACCCCCGTGTCCCATGCTATACCCCCATGTCTTTCAGGGACTCCCCTGTCCCCTGCAGGCCCTCAAAGACCCCCGTGTCTTCCACGGACCTCCATGTCTCTCACGGACCCCCGTGTCCATCACAGACCCCCTTGTCTCCCACGGACCCCCRTGTCCCCTGCTATGCGCCAGTGCCCCCCATGGACCCCCGCGTCCCCCCCGTCCCCGTGTTCCCGGCGCGGCCGCTGCCCGAGGGCTCCGGGGGTACCCGGGAGGGGCGGGGGGMGATGCCGGGGGTTGGCAGCACCACTGGGGGGCTGCAGCGCAGCGACCGCGTGGCCTAATGGATAAGGCGTCTGACTTCGGATCAGAAGATTGAGGGTTCGAGTCCCTTCGTGGTCGGCCCTTTTTTTTCCTTTCCCCTCCGCCGCCCCCCCTCCTTTTAAACCATCTTTTCCGGTTTCTCCCCTCGCGTTTCTCCCGCTCCGGGGGGGTTGGAAGGATAACGCGGTCCCGGGGGGGTCCCGGCGCTCCCGGCGCGGCCCCGCCCCGGCCCCGGGGGCCGCCCTGTCTCCCGCGGGTCCCGCGCGTGGCCCCGGGACGCCCCCGCGGCGCGCGGTCGGGGCCGTTCCCGCGCGCCGGGGCGCGCGCCCTGCGCAGCCCCAGTGGCCTAATGGATAAGGCACTGGCCTCCTAAGCCAGGGATTGTGGGTTCGAGTCCCATCTGGGGTGAGCCCCACTTCTTTTGCCTCTGCCCCGCGGCCGCTGGTTTCGGCCGCTCGGCGGGAAGACATTCCCCATTCCCTGTGGGAGGTGCCAGGTAAGGAGGCTGATGCACCGGGAGAACCCAGAAGTGTGGAGAAACCAGCGCGYGTGTGCGAGCCAGGCACTGGAAATGGAGCCCGACGAGGGGAAGACCAAAGAGGGAGGTCGGGGTGGTTCATGGTGTGTTTTGGGACAGCGAGATCCCCGCGGCAGCTCCAGGCTTTCTCCCTGTGCCAACAGCCGCTGGTRCAGGGATGATGTGGTTGTCTGCTCCTGGCCAGTGGTCCCTGTTTAGATTTCATGGAAAAGGGAAACAATGAGGAGCAGCTGCAAATTTTTGCCTTAGGATTTGGTGAAAAAGTGGATGTTTCCAGCAGGTTGTGGGGTCCCAGTGCTTGGGTGAGGCTGTGATAGAGGGAATGACAACCAGCTTGGGGCCTGTGGGTGAAAGGACGGATTTTGGAGAGKTGTTAATGAAAGGATGATATTTGGAAGGGTGTTAATGAAGGGATGATTTTTGAAAGGCTGTTAACAAAGGGCTGATTTTTGGAGGGATGTTAGTGTAAGGATGGCTCTGGCTGGGACATGGACAACCTTTAAGGTGTCCCAGAAGGTGCCAAARCAGAGCAGTTGCAGTTGTTTAATTGGCTCTGTCTGGGCAGAGCTGGGTTTGTGTTGGGTCAGGGCAGAGCAGGGAATTTCAGCTGTGTTTTACCCCCTCTG